>JAJGOT010001007.1:0-108079 GCA_022457155.1 Cladopsammia gracilis | reverse complement strand
TGCTTGTCGTTTCACATTCAGTGCAGTCGACACACAAGTCAAAGTCGCTCCCTGAAGTTTAGCAGGAAAAAATTCAAAACAAATCGTATATTCCCCCTCGGGAATTGGAAAAAAATTGAATCCGAGTCTTCCCAAGAATCTGTTGTCAGCTTGCTTGGAAATTTGAAATGCATATGCCTTCTTGTTGAATTCGTGAGGAGATCCAGCGAAAGTGTCAATCTCTGTCCCAGTGATATTTGACTCATCGCTTGACTCATCCACGTCATCCATCCACAGGTGAAACACGTTTGTAGCGTCAACTGAGGTGATCTGGGATTGGTGAATCAATCTAGCGACACTATCCACATCTCCCTTTGTCGCAGCATCCTTGCTATCACTCGCTGACCCCAAATTGGTGATCTTGTTCCCACGCATGTCAACTTCCCCAGTCACAGTTCCTCCAGCTTTGGGGAGATTCTTCCCAGCTTCTGTGTCCACATAGGCTTTCGTTGCAGCATCAGTGTTAAAGGTGGGTGTTCCGAGATATATGATCTTCTCTCCTCCCATATGTATCGCGCCCGTCATAGTTCCCCCAGCTTTGGGGAGAAAATCTTCCGCAATTTTTTTGTCCACATAGACTTTCGTGACGGCATCTGTGTATGCAGTAGGTTCTCCAACATTCACGATCTTCTTCCCACCTGCATCACCTGTCCACCTTCCCGAATCCACATAACCCTTCGTTGCAGCTTGAGCATCCATAGTCGGGTCATTCAAATTAAATATGTTGTGATGCCCCATGTCCAAGTCAACTTCCATGGCGAAAATTTCATTCCGAGGCAAGAAAGTTCTCCTGATGTCTTCAAATGGCATGAGCGTGTCGTAATTTGTTCGATAAAACTGTCGGTCATTTTGCTTCACATTGATCACGTTGAAGTTGTGTTTCAAATCCAAATCTTTCGTGACTTCATGAGTTGGTGGAGGCGCGTCAGGGTGCCAACTTTTCAGTGTGAGCATGTTCACGGCGGATTTATCACTTGCAGTATCTGTCGCCAGATTCAAAATCTTCTGATTCTTGGCATCAAAGTGATAACCATCACTTGTCAGGAAAAGTGATTTTGCGGTATAGAGAGTCAGTGCATCGTTATCTCCCCCAGTTTGCAGGTTGACGATCGAGTGATAGTTTGCGTCCAAATGATCTGTCAGAACGATTTGATCCGCTTTGTTGGTTTTCAGGGCAAACCCAGTGTCGAGTTGCGCCTTCGTGACAGCGTCAGAATCGCTTGTGCCTTTGGCGAGGTGAGTTAACTTGCGATTATTCGCAAACCAATTTCCCTGGCGAAGAGGCATGCCACCACCACCAGCATGTTGCTCCAGAAGTCTGAGGCGATTGAGAATGTCTGAATCCTCGTTTTGCGCTTCTTCATTGAAAGCTCCCATTTTCATTCTCCAAACTCGATTTCGTCGTGATCCACACCAAGTCTTTCACAAATCATCTTGTGGTGAGCTTTTATGACATTGTCGCTCAATTCTTCTCCCTTATAAAGCACGAAAATTTGAATGTCTCCATGAAAGGAGACAGTTGTATTTGGGTTGATATCGCCAAAGACCATTGTCGACGCCCCGGGAGATGTGGAGGCATTGAAACTTTTCAACTTTTTCCCATTTACCCAACAACTGGAGACAGGTTCCGACGAATTCGACACGACCCAATGAATTGAAAGGCAATGCCACTCATTGAGAACGGAAAGATCAGCTTTGGCAGGATAGCTGCCAATTTCCTCATTCGCCTTTCCATCTATCCCTGCAATCAACAGATTTCCATTGTCTTTGAAACACACGAACTTGTCCCAACCTCCATCGTCGTGTCCAAACAAGCCATTGCGAAGGTTATAATATGACCCATTGAATGAAGCAAGTCGGAACAGGATAAAAATGTTCACGATGTCCGCCGCACCACCTTGGGGATTGAGATTTATGTCGGAAATTAGTTTGTCGTTGACACCGTCGAAAGTCATGAAAAATCTCTTCGCATTCCTCTGCGTTGAAAGGGTTGGCATTTGATTCTGCATAGTTTGAGTTGCATCCAGACTGGAGAGAGTGCGGTCAATCAACTTCTTGATTTTTCGTGTCCCATCGTCCAGAAGAACTTGCCATTCCCGATCCACGCAATAGAAACATTCCTCATTTTCGTTTATGAACGCGTCAACATACGTTGAAGTTGCTGCAGCAAGTATTGACAGGAGACCAGATTCCGCAACTGTCTTGTCCACATATTCTTTTGTCGCAACATCGAACTCATTCACAGGGGTGGAAAGGTTTGTGATTTGGTTGGAATTCATGTCTACATTTCCTGTGATAGACCCGCCAGATGAAATGGAGTTGGAATCTACGTAATGAATAGTTGCGAGATGCGATGTGTCCTCATCAGCTTTTTCATTTAAATGTCCCATTTTAAATCTCCTCGTCAAAGTTTTTGCAGACAGTTTTCTTCGGTTGATCCACATAGAGAAATGAAAAATCGTTTTCAGTTGCCTTGAGCAGTTTCTGTTCATCTATCTCCAGTTCAGTTGCAATGCGTTTGCAATCTTTAGGAGGAAATCGGAACAAGCAAAAATAGGAACAATTGTCGCGAATATCTTTTGGCACCTTGAAGAATCTCTGGGCAAGATAGATCAAACTGCAGTTGCAATGTCTCCCATTGAAAAACCAGTTGATCATTTGCTCCTGATTGCGGTCACAAGCAAAGTCATCGAAGATCACAACGCGCTGACCCGCGGCATCCTGAAACAATTCTTTCAACGGAACACATTCGGTAAAAGGTGTCAAGACCTGGTAACCTGCAACGGGATTCGCGCGCTTTTCAAAATCTTTCAGGAGACCTACATACTTATCCTGATGCAAGTTTTTTTGCGAAAAGAATGATTTCGTCAAAGAAGAGCAGGCGATAAATCATATTCAAGAGTAAATTTGTCTTTCCGCAGTTAGAAGGTCCACATATGAGCATACGAAAGTTTTCGCTTGACATGGCAGGATGGATTTGTTGAAATGAATCAGTTGATTCGGAGAGAAAGTCAAAATTAGAGAAATGCATTTTGTCTTGTCAAATAAAAATGTCGGTCAAGAAATGGGCAGAACTTGCCTCTGCGAAAGAAGCCAAGTCGAAACAATCTCATCAAGAGATTCTCGCTGCATTCAAGCAGAGAAAGATTGAGGAAGAAATGAAGGCAACTTCATATGAGAAAATGCTGAATCCTGTAACGAAGAAATAAGATGTGTTGAAGGTGGTTGAACCAGTTGCAACATCTCAGAGCTCACTTCCAAGCTCACTTTCACCTTCACTCAGCTCACTTTCAAATTGGGGTGAAACAAGTCAAGTTGAAGGACAAGAGCTTAGTGATGAGAACTTGAATGAAGAAGATGCGGAAAATCTTTCACCCGCTAATAAGCTGCTTTACTATATCAGGAAAGATTATCCCATGGAACAAGCTATGGATTTGGCTTTTGGTCCTTCAACCACAAAACAGTCACACACTGAACCACTTATACCACATTCACCAGATTTAACGTTGTATTCACCTCCAGCAAGTCCAACTTTATCTGAACCAACTCTGGCGAAACCAACTGAACCAGATTTGCCTGAACCACCTGAACCAGATTTGACTGAAGCACTTGAATCACCTGAACCAACTCTGACGGAAGCACTTGACTTAGCAAATGCGCCAAAACCAAAGAGAGTGATGCCTCCCAGAAGTGATGAGACAAATGTTTTGGCAAATCTTAATCGCATTATCAATCAGAATTGGGATAATCCGAATTATAAAGTCAAATCTAAACACTCTGAGTTCAGTGGCGCAACAATTCCTGAACTAATAGAAATAAGAGATAAAATTCGTCAACAAAGAGCAGAACGAGCAGATGCAGGTGAAAAGATGGGAAAAAAGCAATTCGGCTTTACGGGGAAAGGTCTTCAAAATTCATTCAATTCCCTCATCAACCACCTGGAAGTTGGACTTGGTTCAATACAAGCTGGAAACACTTCGACAAAGTTGAGGCACGATTTGGTGGAGATTGTGCGAATTTTGCATGAATCAGAAATCCTGTCCAGTGATCAGGGAGAAAAACTGTTGAAGCAAATAAAATGATTCCGCTTTTGTTAGACTCACAACTGGCCAAACACCAGAATCCTCATCAACATTCACACGATTTCGAAATACGCTTTGACCCCCCGATAACACTGGATGAAGGAAAGAATTATGAAGCAGCTTTGAATAAGCTCGTGACAATGAACTATTCGTGGTATAACATCAGGGATGAATATGGAAATAATTCGCTGAAATGGAAGACAACGAGTGAAAGTGTTTGGAAGACCATAACATTTGAAAATGGTATGTATGGGTATAAAACCATAAACGCGGTTTTACAAGGCGAGATTGGTTCAGAGAAAGTCAACCTGTTTTTCGACAAGAGCGTGTTCAAGACGATTATGACTTTGGACAACACGATTGAAGTGGATTTGAGAAGTGGGGATTTTGCGAATCTGCTTGGATTTGAGAAAAAGATTCTGACTGGTGGGACAAATGTTTCAGCTTTTATCCCAAATATCACAAGAGGTGTGGATTGGGTCTATCTGCATTGTGACCTGATTTCAAGGGAAGTTGCGAATATAGACAACAATGTGTTGTTTGCCCTGTCAACGTCAATGTTGCATGTGAGTTATCCGTTTTCTGTGGAACCCATGAGGTTGGAATGGCACCCTGTGAATAAGCACATGATTCAAGCAATTCGAGTTTATGTGACAGATGGGAGAAACAATCCACTGGATATGAATGACATGGATATGGCTTTTACGATGTATATTCGGGAGGAAGATGAGAAATAAATCGATTTCATAGAAATGGATTTAAGATTGTGCAATAAGTTGATTTAGACGAATGAGAGCGTTCTGAGAAACTTGGGGTTTGGGTCTGACTTTAGATCTGAGTTTGGGTTTGGGTTTCGCACGAGTTGGAGCGACAGGAATAGCAATAGCATCCGCAAATTTGACTTTGGGAACTTGTGCGACTGGTTTCGCTGGCTTTGAATTTGCTCGCAACATAGATTGGAGTTTGTCCCCAGCTTTCTTGACAATTACCTTGGATCCTTCATCCGCAGCTTTTTCGACAGATTTTTTGACAAGTTGACTAGCCGCGGACTTTGCCAAACCCAGGAGAGGTTTTCCGATTTTCATTAAACTGTCTCGAATGACTCCAGTTCCTTTGTGCTTCCAAACATACTTCCCGCGAGATGGGAGATAGATTTTCTTCCATTCTGAGGGGTGATTCATAATTTTGTTTGTCAGAATAAAATGTTTAGATCACCAGAATATCTCGAGAAAACCACTTTCACCAGATTTCAATTAAATACTCCCCTGACGTTTCCAGGAAATGCTCAATCGCAAAAGAAGGATGGATATAAATTCCATGTCACTGACAGAAGCAACTGGTATGACTGGTACAATGCGTATCTTCGCGTGAATTACACCTTGGAGGCAAAAGCAAATGGTGCTCAAGTTGCAGCAGATCAAACATGCTCCACCTTGAACAGTTCGTTTTCACTGATAAACAAAATCAAAGTTTCGTCAAATGCCAAGACACTCTACAATCTAGATAATGCGCACAAAGCAGTTTTCGTCAAGAATCTCCTGGAATATTCAGATGACTATTCAAGAAGTGCAGCCAAGTCGCAGTTTTGGTATTTGGATACAGCAAATGATGTGACATTGAACAACAACGCAGGAATCAAAGCAAGAGAATTGTTGACGCAAGCGCTGAATTCATTTGAAACCATCATTCCCCTCAATCGTTATGCATTCTTTGAAGAGTTGGAAGATTCACTCCTGCCACCAATGGCAATGGAATTTGAAATTGATTTGCAGGCTGATGCAGAATTGATCTGGCAACAGGCTGGTGGTCCAGCACGTCGAGTTGTTGTTCGCACCTTTGAATTGTGGGTGCCGATGTTGACTTTTTCTCCCAAAGGGCAGTTGGAGGTAAATAAAAATTTTCTGAAACCAAACAAGTGGACTTTTCTTCAAGAATCAATTCACCCATCTTCAAGCAGGAGAGATGCTGAAGACATTTGGCAGTTGTCCCCAGGGGTGAAAGATGCAAAACATGTGTTTATCTGGCTTCAACAAACTCAAAGATCAAACGCTTTGGCATTCAATCCACATATTTTCGACACATTTAACGTTGATGGGGATAACACTGCAAAACTAGCCAATTGTCGACTGCAATATGGTCAAGAATTTTATCCAGAGATTGAATATGATGCAAATTTCAAGCTGCGAATTCTGGAAGATGCTTTGAACTATCGTTACCGGAAAAATGACTATAACACTGGAGTTCAATTAAGTGTTGTGAATTATTCAACGCTTTATCCACTGATTTATTTCGACTTACGTGAAAACAAGAACAATCTAACGAATGACCCAAAACAACTGGTGTTTCACTATAGATTAAATGAAGCTGCAAATGCTTTTGACTACACAATATATGCCTTGGTTTTGAAGGAAAAAGAAGTGGTCCTGGATGTAGTTGGGGGAGAACTTGTAGTTGTCTAGAAAATGACAAACTATTTCAAAACCAAATTAAATTTCTCTCCCGGCCAATTGAAGAAACTGGAAAAAGCATTTGAAAGCAATCAAGCTGTCACACTTAGATTGAAATTCGAGAATTTGAGTGGAGATCACGATGTGAACCTGACAAAGACACAACTCAATCGCATCAAGAAAGCCAAAGAAGATGAGCGGGGAGTGGATTTGAAAATCAGTAAAACACAGATGAGGCATGTTGTGAGCAAAGGAGGAAATTTATTTTCAGCTTTAGTTGGTCTGGCAAAACCCTTGCTTGTTCCTGCAGCAAAAGCATTGGGCATGGCTGGATTGCGTTTTGGAGCAGAAAAAGCATTGGAAAAGATATTTGGAAGTGGTGCAATTCCTCCCAGAGCACCTGAGTTGTTCGGATTGGTGTCACAGTTGACAAGTGGTCAGAAATCGTTTCTGCGGAACTTTCTCGCATCGCAAGGAGTGAAAGTTGGTCGAGGGCAGAAAGGCGGCTTGCTAGGAACCTTGGCAGCATTTGGGATACCCCTTGCGATTCAACTTGTGTCAAAAGTGTTGGGAAAGGGTTTGCATGTGAATCCGCATGCATTTGCAGGAAATGGAATGCGTTTAGAACCTCCACAACCATTTGCGGGAAGTTGGAACACGTCAACATTACCATATGTGAGGCGAGGAAGAGGGAAGGGAAAAAAACTCGCGCTGGTCGTTCGTCGACAAAGCACTGAGCAATTATGATCTGCAAAATTAACGCGACAAACTTGGAATTCCATTGAAAGGAATCTTCGCAAGAAATGAGGAACTGGGAAAGAATCATTCCCCCTGCATCATCAATCTGGATGATTTGGAAAATGTGGGAACGCATTGGGTCGCATGTTGGAAACGCGGAAATGAATTCTGCTGGTTTGATTCGTTTGGAATGGCTCCACCAATCTAATGGGAGGAGAACGTGAAAAGGTGGAATCCGGGGATGAAATCTTTCCTGAGAAATGGGTTCCAGATACAAGCTCTGGATAGTTTGAAATGTGGGTATTATTGTTTGTGGTTTCTGAAAATGAGATGAATTTGGGGAGAAAATATGAGGAAATGCTTGAAACTTGGTCAGATGATGTTGCGGAAAATGAAAGAGATAGTTAGATATATTAATTCCCTCTAAAATGAAATCGTATTGCGTGAAAGAGAAGAAAGAAACAGAATGCGTTGAACCAAGTGGAACATTTCTCGCGAAGAATGGCAGACCTATGTGGTTTTGCCATTGTGCAAGTTGTGGGATAAAGAAGACAAGATTTGTCAAGATATCGGGAAACTGAGTCTGCCATCACAAGGTGGGGGCGGGCGAGAAGGATCTGGATTCGGCGAACTTGCTTTAACTGGTTTGGCACATGCCATGCCATGGATAGGGAAAAAAGTAGTGGAGATGGGACGATTCGGTGCCAGCGAGTTGTTGCGAAATGCAAATATGCAGAAGAAAGCTGTGAATTTCGCAATGGAGAAGAGCAAGCCTCGGATATGCTCAATCAGTTGAGTGTGATTGTGAGGCCGAATAAAAAGTACAAGACAGATCGCAAGGATTTGGATGGGAGAGGTGTGGATGTGCATAAGTTAATTGGAAAGTTACCGAGACCAGAAAGTGGATTCACTCTCCCCGGACACAACTTCACTGGACCATTCAATCCATTGCACAAGCAAGTGAAATTCGATAAAAGTGGAAAGATAACACAAATCATGCAACAGCCCACAGGCAAAACAGATGCTGTAGCGATGCAGCATGATTTGGATTATTCTATCTGCAAAGATGATCGTAAATGCAAAAATGAAGCGGATAGAAAGATGGTTGCTGCATTGAATGCGATTCCCTGGAAAGAAAGGCAATGGGGACATGCACTGGCAAGAAATGTGATTGATGCAAAGCAAAAGTTAGGGATGGGGAAAAGACAGGGAAACTAGCAGAGATTTCGAATGCTGACTGGACTCGAAATCTCGAATTGCATAAACCAGTCAGGAGACACTTCGAGAAAAGGAGGGTGATAGCATTTGGTGTGGATGATATCTGGACTGCTGATCTGGCGGAGATGGTAAACTTTGAGGAATGGAACTCAGGATATAGAAATATTCTGGTTGTGTTGGATGTTTTCTCCAAATTTGCATGGGCGAAAGAATTGGTGGGAAAGTCAAGTGAAGAATTAAAGGAGAAACTGGAGGAAATATTTGATGAAACAGAAAGGAGACCAAACAAATTGTGGACAGATGAAGGTAATGAGTTCAAAGGAGATTTTACGAAATTCTTGCGAAAAATGGAATTGGCATTTATCACACCAAAACCAAAGAAAAAGCAAGTGTTGCGGAAAGATTTATCCGAACATTGAAGGAAAGAATTTGGAAGCATTTCACAGCTGCGAATACGCGAAAATGGATTGATGTGTTGCAACCGATTGTGAGAGATTATAATCGAAGTTTTCATCGAAGTGTGGGAATGACTCCAACAGCTGCAAGTGTGAAAAGCAGGGAGAGAGAAGTTTTCGAAAATTTGTATCCGAATGAGTTATTGAAGCAAGTTGAGCAAAGTTCAAAATTGGAGAAAGAGTGAGAATTGTTAAATATAAGCGAATGGAATATGACAAAGGTTTCACCCCGAATTGGTCGCGGAAAGTGTTTGTTGTAGTTGGTGTGAAAAGTTCCAAGCCAGTGACATATGAAGTTGCAGATTTGAAGGGAAAGAAAGTGGATGGAAGTTTCTATGGAGAAGAATTGTTGAAGGCACAGCAGAAAGTCAAAGCAGATGTGGAAGGAGTGAAAAAGAAGAAAAAGATAAAGCGACCCATCAAGTTTCGTGATTTGGATTCATCAGCAGTGGATACGGATTGGATGGAAAAAGAATGAATTGAGAAAAAATGGGTTCGTTAAAAGTACTAGACTTGATATGTTCAAAGACATTTGATGATTCGCATAGAAAACAACTGGAGAGTGAAGCTGCGAGTGAAGCTGCGAGTGAAGCGAAAAATGTGAGCGAAGCAAAAAGCGAAGCAAAGAGAGAAGCAAAGAGTGTGAGTGAAAGTTCAAGTGACTGTTCAAGTGTGAGTAAAGTTGAAATTTTGTTTGAATCTTTTGTGAATCTGGAGGAAAGAGTTGCATTGCTTGCAGCAGCATTAGACAATCAAAGTAAGATTCTGCTGGAGATAAAGGAAACTTTGAAGATGATTTAAATGTGTGAATTTGCACACAAAGAAATTAATTCGTGGGAATTGATTTCTGCTGATTGGGGTGCGTTGGAGATTGGGGAGGTGAAAAGTTGTTGTGATGAATTTGAGCAGATTGGAAAAAGTAATCTGTGGTGGAAACTGGCAGAAGACTTTTTTGAACTTGTGTTGAACTGACCAGAAAAAGTTTGTGCTAAAAGTGGAATTTCTCGTTCGGTGTGTGAAAAGTTATCACAAGGGTGGTCCAGAACCCCCATTTCCTAACTACTGTCGTCTTACTGGCCTCAAATCAACGCCAAAAAACCAAAACAGTGCATTTCTATGAAAAGTACACAGAAAGTACGTTTTGGGCCGTGCGGAGCAAGTTTTACCAAAATCTCACTTTTGAGCACACCAGAACTCAAAATCGTCGTTCTGGCCTCAAATCATCGCCAAAAGCGAAAACAGTGCATTTCTATGAAAAGTGCACAAAACGTACGTTTTGGGCCGTGCGGAGCAAGTTTTGGCAAAATCTCACTTTTCAGCATACCAGATCTCAAAATCGTCGTACTGGCCTCAAATCATCGCCAAAAAGCAAAAACAGTGCATTTCTATGAAAAATGCACAAAAAGTACGTTTTGGGCCGTGCGGAGCAAGGTTTGGCAAAATCTCTCTTTTGAGCACACCAGGTCTCAAAATCGTCGTACCGGCCTCAAATCATCGCCATAAAGCGAAAACAGTGCATTTCTATGAAAAATGCACAAAACGTTCGTTTTGGGCCGTGTGGAGCACGTTTTGGCAAAATCTCGCTTTTGACCACACCAGATCTCAAGTCGTCGTACTGGCCTCAAATCAACGCCAAAAAACCAAAACAGTGCATTTCTATGAAAAGTACACAGAAAGTACGTTTTGGGCCGTGCGGAGCAAGTTTTACCAAAATCTCACTTTTGAGCACACCAGAACTCAAAATCGTCGTTCTGGCCTCAAATCATCGCCAAAAGCGAAAACACTGCATTTCTATGAAAAGTGCACAAAACGTACGTTTTGGGCCGTGCGGAGCAAGTTTTGGCAAAATCTCACTTTTCAGCATACCAGATCTCAAAATCGTCGTACTGGCCTCAAATCATCGCCAAAAAGCAAAAACAGTGCATTTCTATGAAAAATGCACAAAAAGTACGTTTTGGGCCGTGCGGAGCAAGGTTTGGCAAAATCTCTCTTTTGAGCACACCAGGTCTCAAAATCGTCGTACCGGCCTCAAATCATCGCCATAAAGCGAAAACAGTGCATTTCTATGAAAAATGCACAAAACGTTCGTTTTGGGCCGTGTGGAGCACGTTTTGGCAAAATCTCGCTTTTGACCACACCAGATCTCAAGTCGTCGTACTGGCCTCAAATCAACGCCAAAAAACCAAAACAGTGCATTTCTATGAAAAGTACACAGAAAGTACGTTTTGGGCCGTGCGGAGCAAGTTTTACCAAAATCTCACTTTTGAGCACACCAGAACTCAAAATCGTCGTTCTGGCCTCAAATCATCGCCAAAAGCGAAAACAGTGCATTTCTATGAAAAATGCACAAAACGTTCGTTTTGGGCCGTGTGGAGCACGTTTTGGCAAAATCTCGCTTTTGACCGCACCAGATCTAAAGTCGTCGTACTGGCCTCAAATCAACGCCAAAAAACCAAAACATTGCATTTCTATGAAAAGTACACTAAACGTAGGTTTGGGGCCGTGTGGAGCAAGTTTTACCAAAATCTCACCTTTGAGCACACCCGACTCCTGGACTCGCTGAATATTCACAGCACTCTTTGGTGAAGGCCATGTAACATTTTCATCTTCTGCAAGACTGCGTAGGAACGAAGTCATCAGCATTCAAATCACTACTTCGGTAATACTGTTCCAGTTTACTTGGTCGTGGTGATGGTTTTGAGGAATGCGGTTTTTTGTTAGATTCTGAAGATTCTGATTCTTCATCAGACTGTTCTTGGTATTCAGAACCTGTGTCGGCAGAACTTTCATTATCTTTTGCGATGTTTCTGCTGTTTCTGGCATTTCTGTTTTTTCCTGCCGTGCTTCTACTGTGAGAAGACAGAGGGCGATGCTCGCCTGTCCCCTCGTTTTCCTCTGAGTTGTCGTCGCTTTCCACTGACTTGTCGGAACTCTCCTCGTGACCCTCGTTTACATACAGGTCGATTTCTGATTTCAGGCCAGTGTATACCCTCGACGACTTCAAAAGATTTCTTAACTCGCCAGAGTTTTCTTTTACGTTGTGCACCGTTCTGAGATGTTTGCCCATGTAGATTGCGACAGTTCCACACCGCTTGTTGAATGTAACATAATTGACGTCAAACGGGGAATGTCTTCCTCTTCTATGCCGCCTTTCCTGACGTGCATTTGTATATGACGTTGAAGGTTGTAGCCGGAAAAGAAGCAGCCTGTTATCCTACACATCCTCTTCTTATGATGGCGTCTTTTCTTCTGCTCGCTGTCGCTCTTCAGCTTTCTTTCACCTTTCTTCTGCGTTCTTTTTCGTTTTCTTTACGGGCGCTTCGTCATCGCTCTTCAGGGGACTTGCTGTTCTCTTATTCGTTTCCTTTACGGGCGCTTGGAAATCGCTCTCGCTGTCTGTTGTAAGGGCACTTGCTATTTTCTCCTTTGCCTTCTTTACCGGTTCGTGGTCGCTCTCACTGTCTACTGGTGTGGCTTTTCTTTTCCTGGATTTCTTCTCTTCGTCGTCTCTCTCAATGTCCTTATCTGCATCGCCACCTGTTTGATCTTCGTTTAAGTGAAACGTTTCTGGCACACAGTCTAGCGTTAACTTGTACATTCCATATAATGTCTCAGTGTCAAGGGCTCTTGAAGCTTGGTCATCAATCTCTCGTTGTAGGTGGTGCTGAGAGATCCAGGACATGCACCCCAAGGCCCGTTTGGCGCACCTTTGTAGCATTTCCAGGCCCAAAGCATCCGCTGCTTGGTAAAGAACTGCACAGTGGTGATAATCGGAGAGAAACGTGTTCAAGTTAATGTCTTTGTCCATGTTGTACGGTACTCTTTGTATTTTTACCTTCAAGACATCCTTCGCTGCTTGGTCACCATTGTAAGCATGATATTATATTATATTATATTATATTATATTATATTATATTATATTATATTATATTATATTATATTATTATATATTATATTATATTATATTATATTATATTATATTATATTATTATATATTATATTATATTATATTATATTATATTATATTATATTATATTATATTATATCATATCATATCATATCATATTATATTATATTATATTATTATATATTATATTATATTATATTATATTATATTATATTATATTATATTATATTATATTATATTATATTATATTATATTATATTATATTATATTATATTATATTATATTATATTATATTACCGTGTTTTCGCATGTGTTCGACGTTTTCAACAAGAAGCATAAAGTTGTGCCGATATTAAAACCGAGTGTATTCGCAGATAGTATTAAAGTCATGCTATATATCCTGCAAATTTGAATTTGTTTGATGTAATCCCCTAAGAGATATTAACGATCAAATTGTAGCCTCGTTTCCTTGTTTGAAAAACTTGTAAACAAGGCTAGAAACAAACCGCTGAGCCGATAATAACGCCGAGTGTATTGGCAAATAGTATTAAAGACGTTGTATATATCCTGCGAATATAAGGAAGTGTGATGAAATCCCCTCAGAGATATTAACGTTCAAAGTATAGCCTCGTTTGCATGTTTGACGCACTTTTGGGTCCGCCATATTGGACAAAATTCAACTGTTAATAACTCGCACGTTTTAGAAGCTGTTTCCTTGACTTTAGCAACACGGTTAGATCACTTTGGGATCTAACTCGATTGGTATAAACACTGCCATAAACACAAGATCTGACGATGTTATTAACGGTTGAAATTTGCAGCTAATTAATTATTCAGTTATTAATTACTCCTAAGCACAATGATGAATTCACGAAAAGCTTACACCAAAGTGTTCCTTTCCTGGTGTATCAACTACATCTATCATAAAAGTATAGATAAACCCTCGTCCTTTGTCTCTAAAAGCCATAAAGTGATTTCTTGAGGGGAGGGTTAAATATCTAAAGATAAACTGCTGACTATGCAAAAGCAAACACTTTCGGTTGGAAAAAAAAGTTTCCTAGAGTAGCACTAGGACCTTATGTCATAGTTCTGATAGTTGGTTTGGTCGTGCATAGTCTTAAAAAGGTCTAAATAGAGTACAAATGCGGAGCACAGAAGAGCGTGTACTCACCGCTCCATGGCTTGTCCCTGCTGTGATGACCAGCTTCATGTACGGACACTGATATGTCTTAAAACGAACCCCATCATAACTCCTAAAGTATTAGCGCTTTAGACTTCAAATTTAGCAGATAGTACAAAATCATAAGGTCAGTAGATTGACAGTGTCGATGTCTCATTGTGACGTCATTATGACATTATTGTAAATGGCTAAGAAAAAACAGTTTTGAAAACTAAATGCTGAATGGAGAAAGATATGGACTTGTGCTTTGATGTGCTACATTAACAGATTATTAGGATGTTCAGTGCCAAGTTTCAGATGATTTGGATAAATTGTCCATTTTTATAATTGTTTTCTTTGAGAAAAATTCTAAAATGGCGATCCTGATTCTTGGATGGCATCATATTTTGAAACCCAAATTCTAAATTGAGACAGATATTGTGCGATTTGTATGAAAAGTGCACAAAACGCACGTTTGGGGGCCATTTGGTGATATAACGTGGAAATAAGTTAAGCGACATTTTGCCATTTCGGCGGGACAGTGTCATAACTATGCATTTACGAAGAGTATTCACGAAGTCCGACTGTTAAAACCGAAAATTCCCGAAAAATTGACGAAGAGGCTTCGTAATTTTTCTCGTAGGAGCGAACAAATGACTCATAAGTTATCACAAGTAAAAAATTTAGTTTTCTATCTTACAAACATTCACTAAGCAAATGGAACGAATTAAAGCAGCTCAAAATGGACTGAGCCGATATAACGGACGCATTTTGGTTACAGATAAATGTCACGATTGACACAGCCTCTCCAGCAAACAAAGGCAACTTTGATTTCAAGCTAAACTGTAATCCACTTCAATCATTGCAATCCTGCTCTTTATCTCCAAACTACCAATTTGTTTTGTATTATAGGATCTTTTTATCGAACTAAGTTGTATATTTTGTGCCATTTGGCGATATAACGTGGAAATAAGCTAAGCGAGACTTTGCCATCTGGACGGGACAGTGTCATCAGTATGCATTTACAAAGAGTATTCACGAAGTGCGACGGCCAAAACCGAAAGTGCCCGAAATATTGACGAACAGGCTCCGTATTTTCTCTCCTAGGAGGCAACAAAATGTCTCATGAGTTATGACAAACAAACAATGAATTTTTCCATGTTACAAACATTAACTAAGCAAATTCAACGAAGTAAAGCAGCTCAAAATAGATTGAGCCGTTATAACGCACGCATTTTGGTATCCGATAAATGTGACGATTGACACTGCCTCTCCAGCAAACAAAGTCAAATTTGATTTCAAGCTTAACTGTAATCCACTTCAATCCCTGCAATCCTTCGCTTTATCTCCAAACTACTACTTTTGTTTTGTACTATAGGATCGTTTTATCCAACTAAGTTGTATATTTCGTGCCATGTGGCGATATAACGGGAAAATAAGCTAAGCGAGACTTTGCCACTTCGGCGGGACAGTGTCATCAGTATGCATTTACGAAGAGTATTCACGAAGTGCGACGGCCAAAAGCGAAAGTGCCCGAAATATTGACGAATAGGCAAGGTAATTTTTCTCCTAGGAGGCAACAAAATGTCTCATGAGTTATGACAAACAATCAATCTATTTGGCCATGTTACAAACATTAACTAAGCAAATTCAACGAATTAAAGCAGTTTAAAATAGATTTAGCCGTTATAACGCACGCATTTTGGTTTCCGATAAATGTGACGATTGACACTGCCTCTCCAGCAAACAAAGGCAAATTTCATTTCAAGCTAAACTGTAATCCACTTCAATCCCTGCAATCCTGCGCTTTATCTCCAAACTACTACTTTTGTTTTGTACTATAGGATCTTTTTATTCAACTAAGTTGTATATTTTGTGCCATTTGGCGGTATAACGTGGAAATAGGCTAAGCGAAATTTTGCCATTTCGGCGGGGCAATGTAATCAGTATGCATTTGCGAAGAGTATTCACGAAGTGCGACGGCCAAAACCGAAAGTGCCCGAAATATTGACGAATAGGCTCCGTAATTTTTCTCCTAGGAGGCAACAAAATGTCTGATAAGATATAAGAAAAAACAATTTATTTTTCCATCTTACAAACATTAACTAAGAAAATGCAAGTATGTAAAGCAGCTCAAAAGAGATTGACCCGTTATAACGCACGCATTTTGGTTTCCGATAAATGTCACGATTGACACTGCCTCTCCAGCAAACAAAGGCAAATTTGGTTTCAAGCTAAACTGTTATCCACTTTAATCCCTGCAATCCTGCGCTTTATCTCCAAACTACTACTTTTGTTTTGTACTATAGGATCTTTTATCCAATTAAGTTGTATATTTTGTGTCATTTGGCGATATAACGTGGAAATAAGCTAAGCGAGATTTTGCCATTTCGGCGGGACAGTGTCATCAGTATGCATTTACGAAAAGTATTCAGGAAATGCGACGGCCAAAATCGAAAGTGCCCGAAATATTGACGAACAGGCACCGTAATTTTTCTCCAAGGAGGCAACAAAATGTCTGATGAGTTATGACAAACAAACAATGAATTTTTCCATGTTACAAACATTAACTAAGCAAATTCAACGAAGTAAAGCAGCTCAAAATAGATTGAGCCTTTATAACGCACGCATTTTGGTATCCGATAAATGTCACGATTGACACTGCCTCTCCAGCAAACAAACGCAAATTTGATTTCAAGCTAAACTGTAATCCACTTCAATCCCTGCAATTCTGCGCTTTATCTCCAAGCTACAACTTTTGTTTTGTACTATAGGATCTTTTTATCCAACTAAGTTGTATATTTTGTGCCATTTGGCGATATAACGCGTAAATAAGCTAAGCGAGATTTTGCAATTTCGGCGGGACAGTGTCATCAGTATGCATTTACGAAGAGTATTCACGAAGTGCGATGGACAAAACCGAAAGTGCCCGAAATATTGACCAACAGGCTGCCTAATTTTTCTCTTAGGAGGCAACAAAATGTCTCATAAGATATGAGAAAGAAACAATTTATTTTTCCATCTCACAAACATTAACTAAGAAAATACAAGTATGTAAACCAGCTCAAACTAGATTGAGCCGTTTTAACGCACGCATTTAACGCATTTAAAAAGAGTATTCATGAAGTGCGACGGCTAAAACCGAAAATGCTCGAAATATTGACGAAGAGGCTCCGTAATTTTTCTCCTTGGAGCCAACAAATGTCCCATCTTACAAATATTAACTGAGCAAATGCAACGAAGTAAAGCAGCTCAAAATAGACTGAGCCGTTATAACGCACGTATTTTGGTTTCAGATAAATGTTACGATTGACTCTTCCTCTCCAGCAAACAAAGGTAACTTTGATTTCAAGATAAAATGTAATCCACTTGAATCCTTTCAATCATGCGCTTTATCTTCAAACTACTACTTTATTTTTGAACTATAGGATCTTTTTATCCAACGAAGTTTTTTATTTTAAAATCTCCCTTTTCCGCACACCAGACCTGAAAATCGTCGTACTGGTCTCAAATCAACGCCAAATCGGGGAAACATTGCGATATCCATGAAAACTGCGTGCGGAGCAAATTTTGGCAGAATCTCACTTTTCCGCACACCAGATCTCAAAATCGTCGTACTGGCCTCAAATCATCGACAAAAAGCGAAAACAGTGGCATTTCTAACAAAAGTGCACAAAACGTACGTTTGGGGCCGTGCGGAGCAAGTTTTGGCTAAATCTAACTTTAGAGCACACCAGATCTGAAAATCGTCGTATTGTATCTCAAATCATAGCCAAAAAGCCAAAACAGTGCATTTCTATGAAAATTGCACAAAGCGCACGTTTGTGGCCGTGCTGAGCATGTTTTGGCAAAATCTCACATTTGAGCTCATCAGATCTCGAAATCGTCGTACTGTCCTCAAATCATCGCCAAGCGAAAAGAGTGGCATTTCCATGAAAAGTGCACAAATCCCACGTTTGGTGCCGTGCGGGGGCAAGTTTTGGCTAAATCTCACTTTTTAAGCACACCAGATCTCAAAATCGTTGTGCTGCTCTGAAATCTACGCCAAATCGAGAAGACAGCGTGATTTCTATGAAAAGTGCACAAAACGCACGTTTGGGGCCGTGCGGAGCAACTTTTGTCGAAATCTCACTTTTCCGCACACGAGATCTCAAAATCTTCGTACTGGCCTCACATCATCGCCAAATCTGGAAAAGATAGCGATATCAATGAAAAGTGCACCAAACGCACGTTTGGGGCCGTTCGGAGCAAGTTTTTGCAAAACCTGACTTTGGAGCACACCAGATCTGAAAATCGTCGTTCTTGCCTCAGATCACCACAAAATCTCGAAATCAGTGGCATTTCTATAAAAAGTGGACAAAACGTACGTTTTGTGCTGTGCGGAGCATCTTTTGGCAAGATCTCGCTTTTGAGCACACCAGATATGAAAATCGTCGTACCTGCCTCAAATCATCGCCAAATCTGGAAAACAGTGCATTTCTATGAAAAGTGCACAAAACGCACGTTTTGGCAAAATCTCACTTTTGAGCACACCAGATCTCAAAATCGTCGTACTGGCCTCAAAATCATCGCCAAAAAGCAAAAACAGTGCATTTCTATGAAACGTGCACAAAATGCATGTTTGGGGCCGTGCGAAGCAAGTTTTGGCAAAATTGAGAAATTAAACGAGACTTACCTGTAAGTTGAAGTTTGATTGGAATTTTATGAGTCACCAACTGCAACAACGGATCACATGAGATTGCATCACGCATGCGCACGTCAGTTTTTAAAGCTCGAATGTGAATGTCATCCGAAAACGTATAAATGTACAAAATCATCTCCATAGGTTCTTATGCTATGACTGATGTATAACTGTTGTGTCAGGTAGCAAGGTGTTAAAAATTAACACCTGTAGGGAGGGGTAGAATGTAACCCTGGGTGGGCATGTCATCCCTTGTTGCAGTTGGTGACTCATAGAATTCCAATCAAACTTCAACTTACAGGTAAGTCTCGTTTAATTTCTCAATTCTATTTCATCACCACTGCCACAGGGATCCCATGAGATTTCAAAGCCAGACATTCACATGAGAAAAAATACCATGTTTAACAGACTGGAATTTAATCATGAGGTAAATTTATACAACAAGACCTAGTTGTGTTCAATAGGAACAAAGGTAACATATGTAGGCATTTGAGCCAAACAATGAATATGCAACATGTTAATAAATGTCTGCACCCAACAGTCAGGGTTTTAAGTGCAATTCTAGCTAGTCAATGGTTAAGACCGATGTGGCAAAGCCATCATTCCTTTGGAAGGGCTTGTTGTAAAATCGATCAAATGTCCTTTGTGAAGACCAACCAGCAGTATCCATAATTTCCTTGATTAGAACAGATGCATTTTTAGCTTTTGATACTGCTGCTGCCCTTGTACTGTGAGATTTGAAGGTGCTAACATCAACACCAGCATCTGCCATTACGGAACGAATCCACCTTGATATGGTATCTTTTGAGGCAGGGTGATGCGGTTTCACGTGGCTAAGAAAACGTTTTGTTTCAGTACCTCTCAATGGTTGTGTTTTCCGGAGATATTCTTTCATGTGAGTAAAAACACAAAGAGATTGATCTGCAGGGCAGGCTTGTAAAAGCACTGAAGGCAGCTTGTATCCTGGTCTACTTTGTTTTATGTGCTCTGGCAAAGCAAATTCAAAGAATGTAGGCCCTTCTTTCATAAACTGGGTGTCTAGTACGTGGATGCTTTGTCCTCTTTGTGCGGAGACAAGTGCAATTAACATTGTCAGTTTTAGTGTCAAGGACTTTAAACTTGATTCAGTTGGCTTGGGTAATGATGACAAGTAAGAAAGGACTGGGTTTACATCCCATGTAGTACGGTACCGTGGTACAAGTGGATTGTTCTTATAGATGCCTTTCATGAATCGGGAGACGATGGGATGGCTCCCGATGTTCACATTGTCATTAGAAAGAATGACAGCAGATAGAGCACTTCTTGCAGTGTTTATAGTTGTGTATGATAATCCTTGTTCGTGCAAACTGAATAAGAAGTCCAGCACCATATTTAGAGGTGGGTTGTATGAATTAACGCCCCGTTTAGAACAAAACTCATGCCACTTCTTGATATAAGGGGTGTATTGTTTCTGAGTACCAGTTGACTAGGACTGCAAGATGATATTGGTAGCTTTGCTCGAAATAGCTCTCTGGTTGAAAGATTCCCTGATACTTTGCAAGCCATTAATTGCAACCGTTGGCTGAGAGGGTGAACTGCATTGCAGTGGGGTTGGACTAGAAGAGTGTCCGACTGGGGAAGTAATAGAGAATGGTCCGTTAGGAGGTTCAGTAGAAGCGTGAACCATGGTTGTGTTGTCCAGAGCGGAACAATTAGGAGACCTGAGGATTGGTCTTGTTCGATCTTCTGTAGGCAGTTGGCAATGAGGCTGAAAGGGGGAAAGGCATAAAAGTAATCATCTTTCCAGTCCATGAAAAAAGCATTAATAAACTGTGCCCCAGGGTCAGGTCTCCATGAGACATATTTAGGGACTTTAAAGTTGAGTCTAGAGGCAAACAAGTCAATGTCAAACTTGCCCCAGCGCTCCTGTATAACATTAAAAACCCTCTGAGACAAGGACCATTCTGTAGATACCCTGAGTGCTCTAGATTCCTTGTCAGCTTGAATGTTTTCAGACCCAGGGATATGGGTGGCACTGAGCCAGATGTTGCGGTTTATACACCATTCCCATATGCTGGTGGCCATATCGTTGCATGGCATTGATTTAATACCCCCCATTGCATTAATGTATGCCACAGTAGTGGTGTTATCAGACTGAACAAGTATGTGTTTCTCACTGAAAGTACCACAAAGGGATTTCAAGCACAATAGTACAGCTTTCATTTCAAGATAGTTTATGTGGTTGTTTTGTTCCTCAAGACTCCAAGGGCCCCCAGTGGAGATATTTCCACAGAGTGCTCCCCAACCCAGGGTTGAGGCATCAGTAGTGAGAATACGATCAGGCTTGCCATGGCTGATGGCTTTAGATGCTGTAAGGACATTATTCACCCACCAGATCAATTCTGTCCGAGAATGGGAAGACAGGGTCATAGTGGAATCAAAGTTTCCCTTGTTTTCACGGAGTTCACAAATTTTGTCATGTTCCAAATGTCTATAGTGCATTTCAGCAAATTCCACTGCTGGAAAGCTAGATACAAGGAAGCCTACGACCTGAGCGACAGTACGGATGGGGACTGTCCTGTGAAGGAGCAAACTTTCACAAGCAGATCTGACCTTCATGGCTTTAGCCTCCGTGAGGGTTACTGTCATGGTCAGACTATCCAGTACAAAACCCAGAAAATCTATTTTTTGCTAGGGTTGAAGCACAGACTTCACAGGGTGGATAGTGAAGCCAAGGTCGGTAAAAAGATTAACAGTATCCACCACATTTGCTTGGCAAGAGTTAAAACTCTGACCAATGAGTAAGGAGTCGTCAATATGCCCCATACATGTATGCCCAATAGAACGTAAACGGGCATAAACTGGCTTGAGGATTTTAGTGAAAATCCTTAGGGTAGATGTCAAGCCATTATATAGACATGTAAATTGGTAGTATTTCCCTTTCCATTCAAACATGAGGAATTTCCTGTCCTCCTTTGCTATGGGAATGGAGTAGTAGGCATCTTTGAGATCTACAGATGCCATAAAGCATCCAGGTCGGATAAGTTTGAGGACGGTATGGAATGTGTCCTTTTTGAAATGGTGGTAATCGACAAATTCATTAAGTAGCTTCAAATTAAGGATCATCCTGTAAGTACCATCCTTTTTTGGGCGAATGAAAATATTTGAAATAAACCCATCAGGTGTATAGACGGCCAGTGTAAGAATTTCTTTATTCACAAATTTAGCAATTTCTGCATCAATAATAGTGATTTCAGCTGGTGAGAAATGAATTTTGTTAGGCCTGACCTTCTGTGTCGGGTAGTCACCCTCAAACCCTATATAATGATGCTTTATGGCATCCAAAATAACTGGGTCATTAGTCAATGATTCTCAAAATGTTAAATGGTATTTCACCTGACCTGCTCTAAAAAGTTCAACCCTTCGGTGCAGGTCCTCTAAATTAATACTACTGGTCACCAGTCTGGTGGGAACTGTTTCCCTTACCTGTTGTTCTAGTGTGTCTTGGTTGAGTTCTTGTGATTGTTCGCCTTTGTCTGAGTGGAGGCTCGGCCATTCCTAAAAAAGGACGGCGTTTGAAGGCACTGAAACGAGCATTTTGTGGTCGGTCATAAGGTTTAGACCGTGGATCCTTGAAAGACGAGGCTTTAGCCAAATAGTTTGACCCACTGGTCACGTTTTGCATTTGTTGTCCGGTCGTTTTACTTCGGACATTTCTTTAAGGTGTTTGGACAGGTCATCGCCAAACAAGTTTGTTGACGGCTTTATTTCCTCTTTACACAATCTAGTGTAAGGTGGATTAAGATCTGGCTTAATGAGTTCTCTGCGTTTCATGTTAAGCTTCCAGTTAGCATGTCCAAAGAGCGCACTACTGTCCATCACGTTTGTTAGGGTTTCCCGTGCGTTCACAGTCTTGCAACTCTGAATATCTTTGAATAGCCGGTCGGCTAGTATTGTGAGCGAGGATAAATCATGAATGATCGGTTCCTGCACACGTTGGAAAGCAAGGTCTACTGATCTGTTCTTTCTAGTCAGTAGGTCCCAGATTTCTTCGTTCACCAAGGTTGGGGTGAGATATTTGCAATTTGCAGGCGGCGGATACTTCTCGCCTCTCTCCTTCACTGAGTCTTGTGACAGTTCTCCAGTCAGAATATTGTCAACAAGAGTGGCAATTTTCCCTCAATGTCAGAGGATTTTTTGTGGTTTGATAATAGCGCCTGAGTCAGGCTGTTGAGAAGGTCGTTGTTTGGCTCTGAGTCAGAGTGCGAAGTGGAAGGAGAGGACTTTGGACTTTGGCCGTTGCTCGAGTCGAGCAGTTGATTTGTGGCCGCAGTTAAGTCGAGTAAATTGGACGGTCCAGCTATATCCTCTTCCTCGTCTTCTTGTGGATCGAGTTGCAGAATAATATCCTCTCTGAGGCTATTAAAAGCTTTGGTTTGGGCTTTCGAAGCCTGGAAAAGTTGTGTGAGTGAGCTTTGTAAGCCTTGCAAAACTCCCGCCATGTCGGTCGAGCTGTTTTCCTCCTCGATCCTGGCGGAGTTTGCACTGGAATCTGTTTTTCCCTTGTCGTCAGCGCTCATATTCCTGTTGTCGAATATTCTTTCTTTCAGGTACTGCTATTGAAGCGAATTGGAACGAGGTGCGAAAGAACATTTTCCAAATTTCATTTAGTAAAAGTTTTTGCTGCTTACCGACGGCACAAAGCGATAAGCGCTGACGTGCGCATGGGTGATGCAATCTCTGTGGCAATGGTGACGAAATGGAATCTCACTTTTGAGCACACCAGATTTCAAAATCGTCGTATTGGCCTCAAATCATCGCCGAAAAGCGAAAACAGTGCATTTCTATGAAAAATGCACAAAACGTACGTTTTGGACCGTGCGAAGCAAGTTTTGGCAAATTCTCACTTTTGAGCACACCAGATACCAAAATCGTCGTTCTGTCCTCAAATCATCACGAAAAAGCAAAACCAGTGCATTTCTATGAAAAATGCACAAAACGTGCGTTTGGGGCCGTGCGGAGCAAGTTTTGGCAAAATCTCACTTTTCAGCACACCAGATCTCAAAATCGTCGTACTGGCCTCAAATCATCGCCGAAAAGCGAAAACAGTGCATTTCTATGAAAAGTGCACAAAACGTACGTTTAGGGCCAAGCGGAGCAAATTTTGGCAAAATCTCACTTTTCAGCACACCAGATCTCAAAATCGTCGTACTGGCCTCAAATCATCGCCGAAAAGCGAAAACAGTGCATTTCTATGAAAAGTGCAGAAAACGTACGTTTTGGGCCGTGCAGAGCAAGTTTTAGCAAAATCTCACTTTTGAGCACACCAGATCTCAAAATCGTCGCATTGGCCTCAAATAATCGTTAATAAGCGAAACCAGTGCATTTCTATGAAAAATGCACAAAACGTTCGTTTTGGGCCGTGCGGAGCAAGTTTTGGCAAAATCTCACTTTTCAGCACACCAGATCTCAAAATCGTCGTACTGGCCTCAAATCATCGCCGAAAAGCGAAAACAGTGCATTTCTATGAAAAGTGCACAAAACGTACGTTTAGGGCCAAGCGGAGCAAGTTTTGGCAAAATCTCACTTTTGAGCTCACCAGATCTCAAAATCGTCGTACTGGCCTCAAATCATCGCCAAAAAGCGAAAACAGTGCATTTCTATGAAAAGTGCACAAAACGTACGTTTAGGGCCAAGTGGAGCAAGTTTTGGCAAAATCTCACTTTTGAGCTCACCAGATCTCAAAATCGTCGTACTGGCCTCAAATCATCGCCAAAAAGCGAAAACAGTGCATTTCTATGAAAAGTGCAGAAAACGTACGTTTTGGGCCGTGCAGAGCAAGTTTTGGCAAAATCTCACTTTTGAGCACACCAGATCTCAAAATCGTCGCACTGGCCTCAAATAATCGTTAATAAGCGAAACCAGTGCATTTCTATGAAAAATGCAGAAAACGTACGTTTTGGGCCGTGTGGAGCACGTTTTGGCAAAATCTCACTTTTGACCACACCTGATCTCAAAGTCTTCAGTAGTTAGGAAATGGGGGTTCTGGACCACCCTTGTGATAATTTTTCACACACCGAACGAGAAATTCCACTTTAGCACAAACTTTTTCTGGTCAGTTCAACACAAGTTCAAAAAAGTCTTCTGCCAGTTTCCACCACAGATTACTTTTTCCAATCTGCTCAAATTCATCACAACAAATTTTCACCTCCCCAATCTCCAACGCACCCCAATCAGCAGAAATCAATTCCCACGAATTAATTTCTTTGTGTGCAAATTCACACATCCAAGTATGCATAAAATCCGCAGCATTTCACATTCATCTTCTCCAGCATCTTTTCATCAACATGATATTTTACTTTCAACTGGAGCATTTCCACAGCTATTGCAGCTTTCTCTTTCCTCTTCATAAGTCGCACAATTTGGTTCTTTTTCTTCTCAAACAAATCAGCTTTTACTTGTTCTTCACTTTTCTCCATTTCTTCTTCTTTCACAACATTTTGCTTTACACTCCAATGTCCCCATGCCCAAGTGCTCACGCCATCTGCTCGCACAAATGGCTTGGATCTTCTCGACTTCTTCTTTCACGAGCTTCATTTTAGATGGACATATTTTTTTTGAATTTTTTTGAAAATTATAATAATTCAAGAATTAAGCTCAACAAAACTACATCATCATTTCCCAATTTTACTTTCAGGACAGAGAAATTAACTGTTCGCATTTTCCCGACAACAACTCCATCGCCCACATTGTATTCACATTTTACCGAGCCTGATAAACCATTCCATGTCACTGTCGATCCTCCTTCCACTCCAACATTGATATCGACCCGGGATTGTCTAGACCTATTTTTATGAATCATTCCAGCGCCCACAATTTTCACATCTTGAGGAAAGAATAGAAAGTTTGAAACACCAAACAAGAAATGATTCGGGTCATCACTTTTGCGGAAATGCCCTTCAACAAAGACTCTGTTTCCAATGATTCTATGCCCATTCATGTCAAGGTTTGTTTGCATAATCATCTTCTCGCTCTCAAATGAAAACGGGGAATCGAAAACGCTCGCTGGAACATCTGAAACATTTCTCTTCACCCCATAGACAATCAAATGCGCATTTTCTTTCGCTGCATCAGAAGCTGTTCCTGCCCAATGCATGTCCACCATCAAATATTCTGGAGGTGAAATGTGCCATTTGTGCACGTGCACGATCGATCGGATCATTGTTTGCACCGGTGCATCTCCCGAAAATGGTTTGCTTGCTTGTCGTTTCACATTCAGTGCAGTCGACACACAAGTCAAAGTCGCTCCCTGAAGTTTAGCAGGAAAAAATTCAAAACAAATCGTACATTCCCCCTCGGGAATTGGAAAAAAAATTGAATCCGAGTCTTCCCAAGAATCTGTTGTCAGCTTGCTTGGAAATTTGAAATGCATATGCCTTCTTGTTGAATTCGTGAGGAGATCCAGCGAAAGTGTCAATCTCTGTCCCAGTGATATTTGACTCATCGCTTGACTCATCCACGTCATCCATCCACAGGTGAAACACGTTTGTAGCGTCAACTGAGGTGATCTGGGATTGGTGAATCAATCTAGCGACACTATCCACATCTCCCTTTGTCGCAGCATCCTTGCTATCACTCGCTGACCCCAGATTGGTGATCTTGTTCCCACGCATGTCAACTTCCCCAGTCACAGTTCCTCCAGCTTTGGGGAGATTCTTCCCAGCTTCTGTGTCCACATAGGCTTTCGTTGCAGCATCAGTGTTAAAGGTGGGTGTTCCGAGATATATGATCTTCTCTCCTCCCATATGTATCGCGCCCGTCATAGTTCCCCCAGCTTTGGGGAGAAAATCTTCCGCAATTTTTTTGTCCACATAGACTTTCGTGACGGCATCTGTGTATGCAGTAGGTTCTCCAACATTCACGATCTTCTTCCCACCTGCATCACCTGTCCACCTTCCCGAATCCACATAACCCTTCGTTGCAGCTTGAGCATCCATAGTCGGGTCATTCAAATTAAATATGTTGTGATGCCCCATGTCTAAGTCAACTTCCATGGCGAAAATTTCATTCCGAGGCAAGAAAGTTCTCCTGATGTCTTCAAATGGCATGAGCGTGTCGTAATTTGTTCGATAAAACTGTCGGTCATTTTGCTTCACATTGATCACGTTGAAGTTGTGTTTCAAGTCCAAATCTTTCGTGACTTCATGAGTTGGTGGAGGCGCGTCAGGGTGCCAACTTTTCAGTGTGAGCATGTTCACGGCGGATTTATCACTTGCAGTATCTGTCGCCAGATTCAAAATCTTCTGATTCTTGGCATCAAAGTGATAACCATCACTTGTCAGGAAAAGTGATTTTGCGGTATAGAGAGTCAGTGCATCGTTATCTCCCCCAGTTTGCAGGTTGACGATCGAGTGATAGTTTGCGTCCAAATGATCTGTCAGAACGATTTGATCCGCTTTGTTGGTTTTCAGGGCAAACCCAGTGTCGAGTTGCGCCTTCGTGACAGCGTCAGAATCGCTTGTGCCTTTGGCGAGGTGAGTTAACTTGCGATTATTCGCAAACCAATTTCCCTGGCGAAGAGGCATGCCACCACCACCAGCATGTTGCTCCAGAAGTCTGAGGCGATTGAGAATGTCTGAATCCTCGTTTTGCGCTTCTTCATTGAAAGCTCCCATTTTCATTCTCCAAACTCGATTTCGTCGTGATCCACACCAAGTCTTTCACAAATCATCTTGTGGTGAGCTTTTATGACATTGTCGCTCAATTCTTCTCCCTTATAAAGCACGAAAATTTGAATGTCTCCATGAAAGGAGACAGTTGTATTTGGGTTGATATCGCCAAAGACCATTGTCGACGCCCCGGGAGATGTGGAGGCATTGAAACTTTTCAACTTTTTCCCATTTACCCAACAACTGGAGACAGGTTCCGACGAATTCGACACGACCCAATGAATTGAAAGGCAATGCCACTCATTGAGAACGGAAAGATCAGCTTTGGCAGGATAGCTGCCAATTTCCTCATTCGCCTTTCCATCTATCCCTGCAATCAACAGATTTCCATTGTCTTTGAAACACACGAACTTGTCCCAACCTCCATCGTCGTGTCCAAACAAGCCATTGCGAAGGTTATAATATGACCCATTGAATGAAGCAAGTCGGAACAGGATAAAAATGTTCACGATGTCCGCCGCACCACCTTGGGGATTGAGATTTATGTCGGAAATTAGTTTGTCGTTGACACCGTCGAAAGTCATGAAAAATCTCTTCGCATTCCTCTGCGTTGAAAGGGTTGGCATTTGATTCTGCATAGTTTGAGTTGCATCCAGACTGGAGAGAGTGCGGTCAATCAACTTCTTGATTTTTCGTGTCCCATCGTCCAGAAGAACTTGCCATTCCCGATCCACGCAATAGAAACATTCCTCATTTTCGTTTATGAACGCGTCAACATACGTTGAAGTTGCTGCAGCAAGTATTGACAGGAGACCAGATTCCGCAACTGTCTTGTCCACATATTCTTTTGTCGCAACATCGAACTCATTCACAGGGGTGGAAAGGTTTGTGATTTGGTTGGAATTCATGTCTACATTTCCTGTGATAGACCCGCCAGATGAAATGGAGTTGGAATCTACGTAATGAATAGTTGCGAGATGCGATGTGTCCTCATCAGCTTTTTCATTTAAATGTCCCATTTTAAATCTCCTCGTCAAAGTTTTTGCAGACAGTTTTCTTCGGTTGATCCACATAGAGAAATGAAAAATCGTTTTCAGTTGCCTTGAGCAGTTTCTGTTCATCTATCTCCAGTTCAGTTGCAATGCGTTTGCAATCTTTAGGAGGAAATCGGAACAAGCAAAAATAGGAACAATTGTCGCGAATATCTTTTGGCACCTTGAAGAATCTCTGGGCAAGATAGATCAAACTGCAGTTGCAATGTCTCCCATTGAAAAACCAGTTGATCATTTGCTCCTGATTGCGGTCACAAGCAAAGTCATCGAAGATCACAACGCGCTGACCCGCGGCATCCTGAAACAATTCTTTCAACGGAACACATTCGGTAAAAGGTGTCAAGACCTGGTAACCTGCAACGGGATTCGCGCGCTTTTCAAAATCTTTCAGGAGACCTACATACTTATCCTGATGCAAGTTTTTTTGCGAAAAGAATGATTTCGTCAAAGAAGAGCAGGCGATAAATCATATTCAAGAGTAAATTTGTCTTTCCGCAGTTAGAAGGTCCACATATGAGCATACGAAAGTTTTCGCTTGACATGGCAGGATGGATTTGTTGAAATGAATCAGTTGATTCGGAGAGAAAGTCAAAATTAGAGAAATGCATTTTGTCTTGTCAAATAAAAATGTCGGTCAAGAAATGGGCAGAACTTGCCTCTGCGAAAGAAGCCAAGTCGAAACAATCTCATCAAGAGATTCTCGCTGCATTCAAGCAGAGAAAGATTGAGGAAGAAATGAAGGCAACTTCATATGAGAAAATGCTGAATCCTGTAACGAAGAAATAAGATGTGTTGAAGGTGGTTGAACCAGTTGCAACATCTCAGAGCTCACTTCCAAGCTCACTTTCACCTTCACTCAGCTCACTTTCAAATTGGGGTGAAACAAGTCAAGTTGAAGGACAAGAGCTTAGTGATGAGAACTTGAATGAAGAAGATGCGGAAAATCTTTCACCCGCTAATAAGCTGCTTTACTATATCAGGAAAGATTATCCCATGGAACAAGCTATGGATTTGGCTTTTGGTCCTTCAACCACAAAACAGTCACACACTGAACCACTTATACCACATTCACCAGATTTAACGTTGTATTCACCTCCAGCAAGTCCAACTTTATCTGAACCAACTCTGGCGAAACCAACTGAACCAGATTTGCCTGAACCACCTGAACCAGATTTGACTGAAGCACTTGAATCACCTGAACCAACTCTGACGGAAGCACTTGACTTAGCAAATGCGCCAAAACCAAAGAGAGTGATGCCTCCCAGAAGTGATGAGACAAATGTTTTGGCAAATCTTAATCGCATTATCAATCAGAATTGGGATAATCCGAATTATAAAGTCAAATCTAAACACTCTGAGTTCAGTGGCGCAACAATTCCTGAACTAATAGAAATAAGAGATAAAATTCGTCAACAAAGAGCAGAACGAGCAGATGCAGGTGAAAAGATGGGAAAAAAGCAATTCGGCTTTACGGGGAAAGGTCTTCAAAATTCATTCAATTCCCTCATCAACCACCTGGAAGTTGGACTTGGTTCAATACAAGCTGGAAACACTTCGACAAAGTTGAGGCACGATTTGGTGGAGATTGTGCGAATTTTGCATGAATCAGAAATCCTGTCCAGTGATCAGGGAGAAAAACTGTTGAAGCAAATAAAATGATTCCGCTTTTGTTAGACTCACAACTGGCCAAACACCAGAATCCTCATCAACATTCACACGATTTCGAAATACGCTTTGACCCCCCGATAACACTGGATGAAGGAAAGAATTATGAAGCAGCTTTGAATAAGCTCGTGACAATGAACTATTCGTGGTATAACATCAGGGATGAATATGGAAATAATTCGCTGAAATGGAAGACAACGAGTGAAAGTGTTTGGAAGACCATAACATTTGAAAATGGTATGTATGGGTATAAAACCATAAACGCGGTTTTACAAGGCGAGATTGGTTCAGAGAAAGTCAACCTGTTTTTCGACAAGAGCGTGTTCAAGACGATTATGACTTTGGACAACACGATTGAAGTGGATTTGAGAAGTGGGGATTTTGCGAATCTGCTTGGATTTGAGAAAAAGATTCTGACTGGTGGGACAAATGTTTCAGCTTTTATCCCAAATATCACAAGAGGTGTGGATTGGGTCTATCTGCATTGTGACCTGATTTCAAGGGAAGTTGCGAATATAGACAACAATGTGTTGTTTGCCCTGTCAACGTCAATGTTGCATGTGAGTTATCCGTTTTCTGTGGAACCCATGAGGTTGGAATGGCACCCTGTGAATAAGCACATGATTCAAGCAATTCGAGTTTATGTGACAGATGGGAGAAACAATCCACTGGATATGAATGACATGGATATGGCTTTTACGATGTATATTCGGGAGGAAGATGAGAAATAAATCGATTTCATAGAAATGGATTTAAGATTGTGCAATAAGTTGATTTAGACGAATGAGAGCGTTCTGAGAAACTTGGGGTTTGGGTCTGACTTTAGATCTGAGTTTGGGTTTGGGTTTCGCACGAGTTGGAGCGACAGGAATAGCAATAGCATCCGCAAATTTGACTTTGGGAACTTGTGCGACTGGTTTCGCTGGCTTTGAATTTGCTCGCAACATAGATTGGAGTTTGTCCCCAGCTTTCTTGACAATTACCTTGGATCCTTCATCCGCAGCTTTTTCGACAGATTTTTTGACAAGTTGACTAGCCGCGGACTTTGCCAAACCCAGGAGAGGTTTTCCGATTTTCATTAAACTGTCTCGAATGACTCCAGTTCCTTTGTGCTTCCAAACATACTTCCCGCGAGATGGGAGATAGATTTTCTTCCATTCTGAGGGGTGATTCATAATTTTGTTTGTCAGAATAAAATGTTTAGATCACCAGAATATCTCGAGAAAACCACTTTCACCAGATTTCAATTAAATACTCCCCTGACGTTTCCAGGAAATGCTCAATCGCAAAAGAAGGATGGATATAAATTCCATGTCACTGACAGAAGCAACTGGTATGACTGGTACAATGCGTATCTTCGCGTGAATTACACCTTGGAGGCAAAAGCAAATGGTGCTCAAGTTGCAGCAGATCAAACATGCTCCACCTTGAACAGTTCGTTTTCACTGATAAACAAAATCAAAGTTTCGTCAAATGCCAAGACACTCTACAATCTAGATAATGCGCACAAAGCAGTTTTCGTCAAGAATCTCCTGGAATATTCAGATGACTATTCAAGAAGTGCAGCCAAGTCGCAGTTTTGGTATTTGGATACAGCAAATGATGTGACATTGAACAACAACGCAGGAATCAAAGCAAGAGAATTGTTGACGCAAGCGCTGAATTCATTTGAAACCATCATTCCCCTCAATCGTTATGCATTCTTTGAAGAGTTGGAAGATTCACTCCTGCCACCAATGGCAATGGAATTTGAAATTGATTTGCAGGCTGATGCAGAATTGATCTGGCAACAGGCTGGTGGTCCAGCACGTCGAGTTGTTGTTCGCACCTTTGAATTGTGGGTGCCGATGTTGACTTTTTCTCCCAAAGGGCAGTTGGAGGTAAATAAAAATTTTCTGAAACCAAACAAGTGGACTTTTCTTCAAGAATCAATTCACCCATCTTCAAGCAGGAGAGATGCTGAAGACATTTGGCAGTTGTCCCCAGGGGTGAAAGATGCAAAACATGTGTTTATCTGGCTTCAACAAACTCAAAGATCAAACGCTTTGGCATTCAATCCACATATTTTCGACACATTTAACGTTGATGGGGATAACACTGCAAAACTAGCCAATTGTCGACTGCAATATGGTCAAGAATTTTATCCAGAGATTGAATATGATGCAAATTTCAAGCTGCGAATTCTGGAAGATGCTTTGAACTATCGTTACCGGAAAAATGACTATAACACTGGAGTTCAATTAAGTGTTGTGAATTATTCAACGCTTTATCCACTGATTTATTTCGACTTACGTGAAAACAAGAACAATCTAACGAATGACCCAAAACAACTGGTGTTTCACTATAGATTAAATGAAGCTGCAAATGCTTTTGACTACACAATATATGCCTTGGTTTTGAAGGAAAAAGAAGTGGTCCTGGATGTAGTTGGGGGAGAACTTGTAGTTGTCTAGAAAATGACAAACTATTTCAAAACCAAATTAAATTTCTCTCCCGGCCAATTGAAGAAACTGGAAAAAGCATTTGAAAGCAATCAAGCTGTCACACTTAGATTGAAATTCGAGAATTTGAGTGGAGATCACGATGTGAACCTGACAAAGACACAACTCAATCGCATCAAGAAAGCCAAAGAAGATGAGCGGGGAGTGGATTTGAAAATCAGTAAAACACAGATGAGGCATGTTGTGAGCAAAGGAGGAAATTTATTTTCAGCTTTAGTTGGTCTGGCAAAACCCTTGCTTGTTCCTGCAGCAAAAGCATTGGGCATGGCTGGATTGCGTTTTGGAGCAGAAAAAGCATTGGAAAAGATATTTGGAAGTGGTGCAATTCCTCCCAGAGCACCTGAGTTGTTCGGATTGGTGTCACAGTTGACAAGTGGTCAGAAATCGTTTCTGCGGAACTTTCTCGCATCGCAAGGAGTGAAAGTTGGTCGAGGGCAGAAAGGCGGCTTGCTAGGAACCTTGGCAGCATTTGGGATACCCCTTGCGATTCAACTTGTGTCAAAAGTGTTGGGAAAGGGTTTGCATGTGAATCCGCATGCATTTGCAGGAAATGGAATGCGTTTAGAACCTCCACAACCATTTGCGGGAAGTTGGAACACGTCAACATTACCATATGTGAGGCGAGGAAGAGGGAAGGGAAAAAAACTCGCGCTGGTCGTTCGTCGACAAAGCACTGAGCAATTATGATCTGCAAAATTAACGCGACAAACTTGGAATTCCATTGAAAGGAATCTTCGCAAGAAATGAGGAACTGGGAAAGAATCATTCCCCCTGCATCATCAATCTGGATGATTTGGAAAATGTGGGAACGCATTGGGTCGCATGTTGGAAACGCGGAAATGAATTCTGCTGGTTTGATTCGTTTGGAATGGCTCCACCAATCTAATGGGAGGAGAACGTGAAAAGGTGGAATCCGGGGATGAAATCTTTCCTGAGAAATGGGTTCCAGATACAAGCTCTGGATAGTTTGAAATGTGGGTATTATTGTTTGTGGTTTCTGAAAATGAGATGAATTTGGGGAGAAAATATGAGGAAATGCTTGAAACTTGGTCAGATGATGTTGCGGAAAATGAAAGAGATAGTTAGATATATTAATTCCCTCTAAAATGAAATCGTATTGCGTGAAAGAGAAGAAAGAAACAGAATGCGTTGAACCAAGTGGAACATTTCTCGCGAAGAATGGCAGACCTATGTGGTTTTGCCATTGTGCAAGTTGTGGGATAAAGAAGACAAGATTTGTCAAGATATCGGGAAACTGAGTCTGCCATCACAAGGTGGGGGCGGGCGAGAAGGATCTGGATTCGGCGAACTTGCTTTAACTGGTTTGGCACATGCCATGCCATGGATAGGGAAAAAAGTAGTGGAGATGGGACGATTCGGTGCCAGCGAGTTGTTGCGAAATGCAAATATGCAGAAGAAAGCTGTGAATTTCGCAATGGAGAAGAGCAAGCCTCGGATATGCTCAATCAGTTGAGTGTGATTGTGAGGCCGAATAAAAAGTACAAGACAGATCGCAAGGATTTGGATGGGAGAGGTGTGGATGTGCATAAGTTAATTGGAAAGTTACCGAGACCAGAAAGTGGATTCACTCTCCCCGGACACAACTTCACTGGACCATTCAATCCATTGCACAAGCAAGTGAAATTCGATAAAAGTGGAAAGATAACACAAATCATGCAACAGCCCACAGGCAAAACAGATGCTGTAGCGATGCAGCATGATTTGGATTATTCTATCTGCAAAGATGATCGTAAATGCAAAAATGAAGCGGATAGAAAGATGGTTGCTGCATTGAATGCGATTCCCTGGAAAGAAAGGCAATGGGGACATGCACTGGCAAGAAATGTGATTGATGCAAAGCAAAAGTTAGGGATGGGGAAAAGACAGGGAAACTAGCAGAGATTTCGAATGCTGACTGGACTCGAAATCTCGAATTGCATAAACCAGTCAGGAGACACTTCGAGAAAAGGAGGGTGATAGCATTTGGTGTGGATGATATCTGGACTGCTGATCTGGCGGAGATGGTAAACTTTGAGGAATGGAACTCAGGATATAGAAATATTCTGGTTGTGTTGGATGTTTTCTCCAAATTTGCATGGGCGAAAGAATTGGTGGGAAAGTCAAGTGAAGAATTAAAGGAGAAACTGGAGGAAATATTTGATGAAACAGAAAGGAGACCAAACAAATTGTGGACAGATGAAGGTAATGAGTTCAAAGGAGATTTTACGAAATTCTTGCGAAAAATGGAATTGGCATTTATCACACCAAAACCAAAGAAAAAGCAAGTGTTGCGGAAAGATTTATCCGAACATTGAAGGAAAGAATTTGGAAGCATTTCACAGCTGCGAATACGCGAAAATGGATTGATGTGTTGCAACCGATTGTGAGAGATTATAATCGAAGTTTTCATCGAAGTGTGGGAATGACTCCAACAGCTGCAAGTGTGAAAAGCAGGGAGAGAGAAGTTTTCGAAAATTTGTATCCGAATGAGTTATTGAAGCAAGTTGAGCAAAGTTCAAAATTGGAGAAAGAGTGAGAATTGTTAAATATAAGCGAATGGAATATGACAAAGGTTTCACCCCGAATTGGTCGCGGAAAGTGTTTGTTGTAGTTGGTGTGAAAAGTTCCAAGCCAGTGACATATGAAGTTGCAGATTTGAAGGGAAAGAAAGTGGATGGAAGTTTCTATGGAGAAGAATTGTTGAAGGCACAGCAGAAAGTCAAAGCAGATGTGGAAGGAGTGAAAAAGAAGAAAAAGATAAAGCGACCCATCAAGTTTCGTGATTTGGATTCATCAGCAGTGGATACGGATTGGATGGAAAAAGAATGAATTGAGAAAAAATGGGTTCGTTAAAAGTACTAGACTTGATATGTTCAAAGACATTTGATGATTCGCATAGAAAACAACTGGAGAGTGAAGCTGCGAGTGAAGCTGCGAGTGAAGCGAAAAATGTGAGCGAAGCAAAAAGCGAAGCAAAGAGAGAAGCAAAGAGTGTGAGTGAAAGTTCAAGTGACTGTTCAAGTGTGAGTAAAGTTGAAATTTTGTTTGAATCTTTTGTGAATCTGGAGGAAAGAGTTGCATTGCTTGCAGCAGCATTAGACAATCAAAGTAAGATTCTGCTGGAGATAAAGGAAACTTTGAAGATGATTTAAATGTGTGAATTTGCACACAAAGAAATTAATTCGTGGGAATTGATTTCTGCTGATTGGGGTGCGTTGGAGATTGGGGAGGTGAAAAGTTGTTGTGATGAATTTGAGCAGATTGGAAAAAGTAATCTGTGGTGGAAACTGGCAGAAGACTTTTTTGAACTTGTGTTGAACTGACCAGAAAAAGTTTGTGCTAAAAGTGGAATTTCTCGTTCGGTGTGTGAAAAGTTATCACAAGGGTGGTCCAGAACCCCCATTTCCTAACTACTGTCGTCTTACTGGCCTCAAATCAACGCCAAAAAACCAAAACAGTGCATTTCTATGAAAAGTACACAGAAAGTACGTTTTGGGCCGTGCGGAGCAAGTTTTACCAAAATCTCACTTTTGAGCACACCAGAACTCAAAATCGTCGTTCTGGCCTCAAATCATCGCCAAAAGCGAAAACAGTGCATTTCTATGAAAAGTGCACAAAACGTACGTTTTGGGCCGTGCGGAGCAAGGTTTGGCAAAATCTCTCTTTTGAGCACACCAGGTCTCAAAATCGTCGTACCGGCCTCAAATCATCGCCATAAAGCGAAAACAGTGCATTTCTATGAAAAATGCACAAAACGTTCGTTTTGGGCCGTGTGGAGCACGTTTTGGCAAAATCTCGCTTTTGACCACACCAGATCTCAAGTCGTCGTACTGGCCTCAAATCAACGCCAAAAAACCAAAACAGTGCATTTCTATGAAAAGTACACAGAAAGTACGTTTTGGGCCGTGCGGAGCAAGTTTTACCAAAATCTCACTTTTGAGCACACCAGAACTCAAAATCGTCGTTCTGGCCTCAAATCATCGCCAAAAGCGAAAACAGTGCATTTCTATGAAAAATGCACAAAACGTTCGTTTTGGGCCGTGTGGAGCACGTTTTGGCAAAATCTCGCTTTTGACCGCACCAGATCTAAAGTCGTCGTACTGGCCTCAAATCAACGCCAAAAAACCAAAACATTGCATTTCTATGAAAAGTACACTAAACGTAGGTTTGGGGCCGTGTGGAGCAAGTTTTACCAAAATCTCACCTTTGAGCACACCCGACTCCTGGACTCGCTGAATATTCACAGCACTCTTTGGTGAAGGCCATGTAACATTTTCATCTTCTGCAAGACTGCGTAGGAACGAAGTCATCAGCATTCAAATCACTACTTCGGTAATACTGTTCCAGTTTACTTGGTCGTGGTGATGGTTTTGAGGAATGCGGTTTTTTGTTAGATTCTGAAGATTCTGATTCTTCATCAGACTGTTCTTGGTATTCAGAACCTGTGTCGGCAGAACTTTCATTATCTTTTGCGATGTTTCTGCTGTTTCTGGCATTTCTGTTTTTTCCTGCCGTGCTTCTACTGTGAGAAGACAGAGGGCGATGCTCGCCTGTCCCCTCGTTTTCCTCTGAGTTGTCGTCGCTTTCCACTGACTTGTCGGAACTCTCCTCGTGACCCTCGTTTACATACAGGTCGATTTCTGATTTCAGGCCAGTGTATACCCTCGACGACTTCAAAAGATTTCTTAACTCGCCAGAGTTTTCTTTTACGTTGTGCACCGTTCTGAGATGTTTGCCCATGTAGATTGCGACAGTTCCACACCGCTTGTTGAATGTAACATAATTGACGTCAAACGGGGAATGTCTTCCTCTTCTATGCCGCCTTTCCTGACGTGCATTTGTATATGACGTTGAAAGTTGTAGCCGGAAAAGAAGCAGCCTGTTATCCTACACATCCTCTTCTTATGATGGCGTCTTTTCTTCTGCTCGCTGTCGCTCTTCAGCTTTCTTTCACCTTTCTTCTGCGTTCTTTTTCGTTTTCTTTACGGGCGCTTCGTCATCGCTCTTCAGGGGACTTGCTGTTCTCTTATTCGTTTCCTTTACGGGCGCTTGGAAATCGCTCTCGCTGTCTGTTGTAAGGGCACTTGCTATTTTCTCCTTTGCCTTCTTTACCGGTTCGTGGTCGCTCTCACTGTCTACTGGTGTGGCTTTTCTTTTCCTGGATTTCTTCTCTTCGTCGTCTCTCTCAATGTCCTTATCTGCATCGCCACCTGTTTGATCTTCGTTTAAGTGAAACGTTTCTGGCACACAGTCTAGCGTTAACTTGTACATTCCATATAATGTCTCAGTGTCAAGGGCTCTTGAAGCTTGGTCATCAATCTCTCGTTGTAGGTGGTGCTGAGAGATCCAGGACATGCACCCCAAGGCCCGTTTGGCGCACCTTTGTAGCATTTCCAGGCCCAAAGCATCCGCTGCTTGGTAAAGAACTGCACAGTGGTGATAATCGGAGAGAAACGTGTTCAAGTTAATGTCTTTGTCCATGTTGTACGGTACTCTTTGTATTTTTACCTTCAAGACATCCTTCGCTGCTTGGTCACCATTGTAAGCATGATATTATATTATATTATATTATATTATATTATATTATATTATATTATATTATATTATATTATTATATATTATATTATATTATATTATATTATATTATATTATATTATATTATATTATTATATATTATATTATATTATATTATATTATATTATATTATATTATATTATATTATATCATATCATATCATATCATATTATATTATATTATATTATTATATATTATATTATATTATATTATATTATATTATATTATATTATATTATATTATATTATATTATATTATATTATATTATATTATATTATATTATATTATATTATATTATATTATATTATATTATATTATATTATATTATATTATATTATATTATATTACCGTGTTTTCGCATGTGTTCGACGTTTTCAACAAGAAGCATAAAGTTGTGCCGATATTAAAACCGAGTGTATTCGCAGATAGTATTAAAGTCATGCTATATATCCTGCAAATTTGAATTTGTTTGATGTAATCCCCTAAGAGATATTAACGATCAAATTGTAGCCTCGTTTCCTTGTTTGAAAAACTTGTAAACAAGGCTAGAAACAAACCGCTGAGCCGATAATAACGCCGAGTGTATTGGCAAATAGTATTAAAGACGTTGTATATATCCTGCGAATATAAGGAAGTGTGATGAAATCCCCTCAGAGATATTAACGTTCAAAGTATAGCCTCGTTTGCATGTTTGACGCACTTTTGGGTCCGCCATATTGGACAAAATTCAACTGTTAATAACTCGCACGTTTTAGAAGCTGTTTCCTTGACTTTAGCAACACGGTTAGATCACTTTGGGATCTAACTCGATTGGTATAAACACTGCCATAAACACAAGATCTGACGATGTTATTAACGGTTGAAATTTGCAGCTAATTAATTATTCAGTTATTAATTACTCCTAAGCACAATGATGAATTCACGAAAAGCTTACACCAAAGTGTTCCTTTCCTGGTGTATCAACTACATCTATCATAAAAGTATAGATAAACCCTCGTCCTTTGTCTCTAAAAGCCATAAAGTGATTTCTTGAGGGGAGGGTTAAATATCTAAAGATAAACTGCTGACTATGCAAAAGCAAACACTTTCGGTTGGAAAAAAAAGTTTCCTAGAGTAGCACTAGGACCTTATGTCATAGTTCTGATAGTTGGTTTGGTCGTGCATAGTCTTAAAAAGGTCTAAATAGAGTACAAATGCGGAGCACAGAAGAGCGTGTACTCACCGCTCCATGGCTTGTCCCTGCTGTGATGACCAGCTTCATGTACGGACACTGATATGTCTTAAAACGAACCCCATCATAACTCCTAAAGTATTAGCGCTTTAGACTTCAAATTTAGCAGATAGTACAAAATCATAAGGTCAGTAGATTGACAGTGTCGATGTCTCATTGTGACGTCATTATGACATTATTGTAAATGGCTAAGAAAAAACATTTTTGAAAACTAAATGCTGAATGGAGAAAGATATGGACTTGTGCTTTGATGTGCTACATTAACAGATTATTAGGATGTTCAGTGCCAAGTTTCAGATGATTTGGATAAATTGTCCATTTTTATAATTGTTTTCTTTGAGAAAAATTCTAAAATGGCGATCCTGATTCTTGGATGGCATCATATTTTGAAACCCAAATTCTAAATTGAGACAGATATTGTGCGATTTGTATGAAAAGTGCACAAAACGCACGTTTGGGGGCCATTTGGTGATATAACTTGGAAATAAGTTAAGCGACATTTTGCCATTTCGGCGGGACAGTTTCAGTACTATGCATTTACGAAAAGTGTTCACGAAGTGCGACGGCTAAAACCGATAATTCCCGAAATATTGACGAAGAGGCTCCGTAATTTTTTGTCCTAGGAGCCAACAAAATGTCTCATAAGATATGAGAAAGAAACAATTTATTTTTCCATCTTACAAACATTAACTAAGCAAATGCAAAGAAGTAAAGAAGCTCAAAATAGACTAAGCCGTTATAATGCACGCATTTTGGTTTCAGATAAATGTCAGGATTCACACTGACTCTCCAGCAACTTTGATATCAAGCTAAACTGTACTCCACTTCAATCCTTGCAAACCTGCGCTTTATCTCAAAACTACTACTTTTGTTTTGTGCAATAGGATCTTTTTATCCACCTAAGTTGTATATTTTGTGCCATTTTCCGATATAACGTGGAAATAAGTTAAGCGACATTTTGCCATTTCGGCGGGACAGTGTCATAACTATGCATTTACGAAGAGTATTCACGAAGTCCGACTGTTAAAACCGAAAATTCCCGAAAAATTGACGAAGAGGCTTCGTAATTTTTCTCGTAGGAGCGAACAAATGACTCATAAGTTATCACAAGTAAAAAATTTAGTTTTCTATCTTACAAACATTCACTAAGCAAATGGAACGAATTAAAGCAGCTCAAAATGGACTGAGCCGATATAACGGACGCATTTTGGTTACAGATAAATGTCACGATTGACACAGCCTCTCCAGCAAACAAAGGCAACTTTGATTTCAAGCTAAACTGTAATCCACTTCAATCATTGCAATCCTGCTCTTTATCTCCAAACTACCAATTTGTTTTGTATTATAGGATCTTTTTATCGAACTAAGTTGTATATTTTGTGCCATTTGGCGATATAACGTGGAAATAAGCTAAGCGAGACTTTGCCATCTGGACGGGACAGTGTCATCAGTATGCATTTACAAAGAGTATTCACGAAGTGCGACGGCCAAAACCGAAAGTGCCCGAAATATTGACGAACAGGCTCCGTATTTTCTCTCCTAGGAGGCAACAAAATGTCTCATGAGTTATGACAAACAAACAATGAATTTTTCCATGTTACAAACATTAACTAAGCAAATTCAACGAAGTAAAGCAGCTCAAAATAGATTGAGCCGTTATAACGCACGCATTTTGGTATCCGATAAATGTGACGATTGACACTGCCTCTCCAGCAAACAAAGTCAAATTTGATTTCAAGCTTAACTGTAATCCACTTCAATCCCTGCAATCCTTCGCTTTATCTCCAAACTACTACTTTTGTTTTGTACTATAGGATCGTTTTATCCAACTAAGTTGTATATTTCGTGCCATGTGGCGATATAACGGGAAAATAAGCTAAGCGAGACTTTGCCACTTCGGCGGGACAGTGTCATCAGTATGCATTTACGAAGAGTATTCACGAAGTGCGACGGCCAAAAGCGAAAGTGCCCGAAATATTGACGAATAGGCAAGGTAATTTTTCTCCTAGGAGGCAACAAAATGTCTCATGAGTTATGACAAACAATCAATCTATTTGGCCATGTTACAAACATTAACTAAGCAAATTCAACGAATTAAAGCAGTTTAAAATAGATTTAGCCGTTATAACGCACGCATTTTGGTTTCCGATAAATGTGACGATTGACACTGCCTCTCCAGCAAACAAAGGCAAATTTCATTTCAAGCTAAACTGTAATCCACTTCAATCCCTGCAATCCTGCGCTTTATCTCCAAACTACTACTTTTGTTTTGTACTATAGGATCTTTTTATTCAACTAAGTTGTATATTTTGTGCCATTTGGCGGTATAACGTGGAAATAGGCTAAGCGAAATTTTGCCATTTCGGCGGGGCAATGTAATCAGTATGCATTTGCGAAGAGTATTCACGAAGTGCGACGGCCAAAACCGAAAGTGCCCGAAATATTGACGAATAGGCTCCGTAATTTTTCTCCTAGGAGGCAACAAAATGTCTGATAAGATATAAGAAAAAACAATTTATTTTTCCATCTTACAAACATTAACTAAGAAAATGCAAGTATGTAAAGCAGCTCAAAAGAGATTGACCCGTTATAACGCACGCATTTTGGTTTCCGATAAATGTCACGATTGACACTGCCTCTCCAGCAAACAAAGGCAAATTTGGTTTCAAGCTAAACTGTTATCCACTTTAATCCCTGCAATCCTGCGCTTTATCTCCAAACTACTACTTTTGTTTTGTACTATAGGATCTTTTATCCAATTAAGTTGTATATTTTGTGTCATTTGGCGATATAACGTGGAAATAAGCTAAGCGAGATTTTGCCATTTCGGCGGGACAGTGTCATCAGTATGCATTTACGAAAAGTATTCAGGAAATGCGACGGCCAAAATCGAAAGTGCCCGAAATATTGACGAACAGGCACCGTAATTTTTCTCCAAGGAGGCAACAAAATGTCTGATGAGTTATGACAAACAAACAATGAATTTTTCCATGTTACAAACATTAACTAAGCAAATTCAACGAAGTAAAGCAGCTCAAAATAGATTGAGCCTTTATAACGCACGCATTTTGGTATCCGATAAATGTCACGATTGACACTGCCTCTCCAGCAAACAAACGCAAATTTGATTTCAAGCTAAACTGTAATCCACTTCAATCCCTGCAATTCTGCGCTTTATCTCCAAGCTACAACTTTTGTTTTGTACTATAGGATCTTTTTATCCAACTAAGTTGTATATTTTGTGCCATTTGGCGATATAACGCGTAAATAAGCTAAGCGAGATTTTGCAATTTCGGCGGGACAGTGTCATCAGTATGCATTTACGAAGAGTATTCACGAAGTGCGATGGACAAAACCGAAAGTGCCCGAAATATTGACCAACAGGCTCCCTAATTTTTCTCTTAGGAGGCAACAAAATGTCTCATAAGATATGAGAAAGAAACAATTTATTTTTCCATCTCACAAACATTAACTAAGAAAATACAAGTATGTAAACCAGCTCAAACTAGATTGAGCCGTTTTAACGCACGCATTTAACGCATTTAAAAAGAGTATTCATGAAGTGCGACGGCTAAAACCGAAAATGCTCGAAATATTGACGACGAGGCTCCGTAATTTTTCTCCTTGGAGCCAACAAATGTCCCATTATACAAATATTAACTGAGCAAATGCAACGAAGTAAAGCAGCTCAAAATAGACTGAGCCGTTATAACGTACGTATTTTGGTTTCAGATAAATGTTACGATTGACTCTTCCTCTCCAGCAAACAAAGGTAACTTTGATTTCAAGATAAAATGTAATCCACTTGAATCCTTTCAATCATGCGCTTTATCTTCAAACTACTACTTTATTTTTGAACTATAGGATCTTTTTATCCAACGAAGTTTTTTATTTTAAAATCTCCCTTTTCCGCACACCAGACCTGAAAATCGTCGTACTGGTCTCAAATCAACGCCAAATCGGGGAAACATTGCGATATCCATGAAAACTGCGTGCGGAGCAAATTTTGGCAGAATCTCACTTTTCCGCACACCAGATCTCAAAATCGTCGTACTGGCCTCAAATCATCGACAAAAAGCGAAAACAGTGGCATTTCTAACAAAAGTGCACAAAACGTACGTTTGGGGCCGTGCGGAGCAAGTTTTGGCTAAATCTAACTTTAGAGCACACCAGATCTGAAAATCGTCGTATTGTATCTCAAATCATAGCCAAAAAGCCAAAACAGTGCATTTCTATGAAAATTGCACAAAGCGCACGTTTGTGGCCGTGCTGAGCATGTTTTGGCAAAATCTCACATTTGAGCTCATCAGATCTCGAAATCGTCGTACTGTCCTCAAATCATCGCCAAGCGAAAAGAGTGGCATTTCCATGAAAAGTGCACAAATCCCACGTTTGGTGCCGTGCGGGGGCAAGTTTTGGCTAAATCTCACTTTTTAAGCACACCAGATCTCAAAATCGTTGTGCTGCTCTGAAATCTACGCCAAATCGAGAAGACAGCGTGATTTCTATGAAAAGTGCACAAAACGCACGTTTGGGGCCGTGCGGAGCAACTTTTGTCGAAATCTCACTTTTCCGCACACGAGATCTCAAAATCTTCGTACTGGCCTCACATCATCGCCAAATCTGGAAAAGATAGCGATATCAATGAAAAGTGCACCAAACGCACGTTTGGGGCCGTTCGGAGCAAGTTTTTGCAAAACCTGACTTTGGAGCACACCAGATCTGAAAATCGTCGTTCTTGCCTCAGATCACCACAAAATCTCGAAATCAGTGGCATTTCTATAAAAAGTGGACAAAACGTACGTTTTGTGCTGTGCGGAGCATCTTTTGGCAAGATCTCGCTTTTGAGCACACCAGATATGAAAATCGTCGTACCTGCCTCAAATCATCGCCAAATCTGGAAAACAGTGCATTTCTATGAAAAGTGCACAAAACGCACGTTTTGGCAAAATCTCACTTTTGAGCACACCAGATCTCAAAATCGTCGTACTGGCCTCAAAATCATCGCCAAAAAGCAAAAACAGTGCATTTCTATGAAACGTGCACAAAATGCATGTTTGGGGCCGTGCGAAGCAAGTTTTGGCAAAATTGAGAAATTAAACGAGACTTACCTGTAAGTTGAAGTTTGATTGGAATTCTATGAGTCACCAACTGCAACAACGGATCACATGAGATTGCATCACGCATGCGCACGTCAGTTTTTAAAGCTCGAATGTGAATGTCATCCGAAAACGTATAAATGTACAAAATCATCTCCATAGGTTCTTATGCTATGACTGATGTATAACTGTTGTGTCAGGTAGCAAGGTGTTAAAAATTAACACCTGTAGGGAGGGGTAGAATGTAACCCTGGGTGGGCATGTCATCCCTTGTTGCAGTTGGTGACTCATAGAATTCCAATCAAACTTCAACTTACAGGTAAGTCTCGTTTAATTTCTCAATTCTATTTCATCACCACTGCCACAGGGATCCCATGAGATTTCAAAGCCAGACATTCAAATGAGAAAAAATACCATGTTTAACAGACTGGAATTTAATCATGAGGTAAATTTATACAACAAGACCTAGTTGTGTTCAATAGGAACAAAGGTAACATATGTAGGCATTTGAGCCAAACAATGAATATGCAACATGTTAATAAATGTCTGCACCCAACAGTCAGGGTTTTAAGTGCAATTCTAGCTAGTCAATGGTTAAGACCGATGTGGCAAAGCCATCATTCCTTTGGAAGGGCTTGTTGTAAAATCGATCAAATGTCCTTTGTGAAGACCAACCAGCAGTATCCATAATTTCCTTGATTAGAACAGATGCATTTTTAGCTTTTGATACTGCTGCTGCCCTTGTACTGTGAGATTTGAAGGTGCTAACATCAACACCAGCATCTGCCATTACGGAACGAATCCACCTTGATATGGTATCTTTTGAGGCAGGGTGATGCGGTTTCACGTGGCTAAGAAAACGTTTTGTTTCAGTACCTCTCAATGGTTGTGTTTTCCGGAGATATTCTTTCATGTGAGTAAAAACACAAAGAGATTGATCTGCAGGGCAGGCTTGTAAAAGCACTGAAGGCAGCTTGTATCCTGGTCTACTTTGTTTTATGTGCTCTGGCAAAGCAAATTCAAAGAATGTAGGCCCTTCTTTCATAAACTGGGTGTCTAGTAGGTGTATGCTTTGTCCTCTTTGTGCGGAGACAAGTGCAATTAACATTGTCAGTTTTAGTGTTAAGGACTTTAAACTTGATTCAGTTGGCTTGGGTAATGATGACAAGTAAGAAAGGACTGGGTTTACATCCCATGTAGTACGGTACCGTGGTACAAGTGGATTGTTCTTATAGATGCCTTTCATGAATCGGGAGACGATGGGATGGCTCCCGATGTTCACATTGTCATTAGAAAGAATGACAGCAGATAGAGCACTTCTTGCAGTGTTTATAGTTGTGTATGATAATCCTTGTTCGTGCAAACTGACTAAGAAGTCCAGCACCATATTTAGAGGTGGGTTGTATGAATTAACGCCCCGTTTAGAACAAAACTCACGCCACTTCTTGATATAAGGGGTGTATTGTTTCTGAGTACCAGTTGACTAGGACTGCAAGATGATATTGGTAGCTTTGCTCGAAATAGCTCTCTGGTTGAAAGATTCCCTGATACTTTGCAAGCCATTAATTGCAACCGTTGGCTGAGAGGGTGAACTGCATTGCAGTGGGGTTGGACTAGAAGAGTGTCCGACTGGGGAAGTAATAGAGAATGGTCCGTTAGGAGGTTCAGTAGAAGCGTGAACCATGGTTGTGTTGTCCAGAGCGGAACAATTAGGAGACCTGAGGATTGGTCTTGTTCGATCTTCTGTAGGCAGTTGGCAATGAGGCTGAAAGCGGGAAAGGCATAAAAGTAATCATCTTTCCAGTCCATGAAAAAGGCATTAATAAACTATGCCCCAGGGTCAGGTCTCCATGAGACATATTTAGGGACTTTAAAGTTGAGTCTAGAGGCAAACAAGTCAATGTCAAACTTGCCCCAGCGCTCCTGTATAACATTAAAAACCCTCTGAGACAAGGACCATTCTGTAGATACCCTGAGTGCTCTAGATTCCTTGTCAGCTTGAATGTTTTCAGACCCAGGGATATGGGTGGCACTGAGCCAGATGTTGCGGTTTATACACCATTCCCATATGCTGGTGGCCATATCGTTGCATGGCATTGATTTAATACCCCCCATTGCATTAATGTATGCCACAGTAGTGGTGTTATCAGACTGAACAAGTATGTGTTTCTCACTGAAAGTACCACAAAGGGATTTCAAGCACAATAGTACAGCTTTCATTTCAAGATAGTTTATGTGGTTGTTTTGTTCCTCAAGACTCCAAGGGCCCCCAGTGGAGATATTTCCACAGAGTGCTCCCCAACCCAGGGTTGAGGCATCAGTAGTGAGAATACGATCAGGCTTGCCATGGCTGATGGCTTTAGATGCTGTAAGGACATTATTCACCCACCAGATCAATTCTGTCCGAGAATGGGAAGACAGGGTCATAGTGGAATCAAAGTTTCCCTTGTTTTCACGGAGTTCACAAATTTTGTCATGTTCCAAATGTCTATAGTGCATTTCAGCAAATTCCACTGCTGGAAAGCTAGATACAAGGAAGCCTACGACCTGAGCGACAGTACGGATGGGGACTGTCCTGTGAAGGAGCAAACTTTCACAAGCAGATCTGACCTTCATGGCTTTAGCCTCCGTGAGGGTTACTGTCATGGTCAGACTATCCAGTACAAAACCCAGAAAATCTATTTTTTGCTAGGGTTGAAGCACAGACTTCACAGGGTGGATAGTGAAGCCAAGGTCGGTAAAAAGAGTATGGAGTAGTAGGCATCTTTGAGATCTACAGATGCCATAAAGCATCCAGGTTGGATAAGTTTGAGGACGGTATGGAATGTGTCCATTTTAAAATGGTGGTAATCGACAAATTCATTAAGTTGCTTCAAATCAAGGATCATCCTGTAAGTACCATCCTTTTTTGGGCGAATGAAAATATTTGAAATAAACCCACCAGGTGTATAGACGGCCAGTGTAAGAATTTCTTTATTCACAAAGTTAGCAATTTCTGCATCAATAATAGTGATTTCAGCTGGTGAGAAATGAATTTTGTTAGGCCTGACCTTCTGTGTCGGGTAGTCACCCTCAAACCCTATATGATGATGCTTTATGGCATCAAAAATAACTGGGTCATTGGACAGGTGTTTGGACAGGTCATCGCCAAACAATTTTGTTGACGGCTTTATTTCCTCTTTACACAATCTAGTGTAAGGTGGATTAAGATCTGGCTTAATGAGTTCTCTGCGTTTCATGTTAAGCTTCCAGTTAGCATGTCCAAAGAGCGCAATACTGTCCATCACGTGTGTTATGGTTTCCCGTGCGTTCACAGTCTTCCAACTCTTAATATCTTTGAATAGCCGGTCGGCTAGTATTGTGAGCGAGGATAACCCATGAATGATCGGTTCCTGCACACGTTGGAAAGCAAGATCTACTGATCTGTTCTTTCTAGTCAGTAGGTCCCAGATTTCGTCGTTTACCAAGGTTGGGGTGAGATATTTGCAATTTGCAGGCGGCGGATACTTCTCGCCTCTCTCCTTCACTGAGTCTTGTGACAGTTCTCCAGTCAGAATATTGTCAAAAAGAGTGGCAATTTTCCCTCAATGTCAGAGGATTTTTTGTGGTTTGATAATAGCGCCTGAGTCAGGGTGTTGAGAAGGTCGTTGTTTGGCTCTGAGTCAGAGCGCGAAGTGGAAGGAGAGGACTTTGGACTTTGGCCGTTGCTCGAGTCGAGCAGTTGATTTGTGGCCGCGGTTAAGTCGAGTAAATTGGATGGTCCAGCTATATCCTCTTCCTCGTCTTCTTGTGGATCGGGTTGCAGAATAATATCCTCTCTGAGGCTATTAAAAGCTTTGGTTTGGGCTTTCGAAGCCTCGAAAAGTTGTGTGAGTGAGCTTTGTAAGCCTTGCAAAACTCCCGCCATGTCGGTCGAGCTGTTTTCCTCCTCGATCCTGGCGGAGTTTGCACTGGAATCTGTTTTTCCCTTGTCGTCAGCGCTCATATTCCTGTAGTCGAATATTCTTTCTTTCAGTTAATGCTATTGAAGCGAATTGGAACGAGGTGCGAAAGAAAATTTTCCAAATTTCATTTGGTAAAAGTTTTTGCTGCCTACCGACGGCGCGAAGCGATAAGCACTGACGTGCGCATGGGTGTTGCAATCTCTGTGGCAATGGTGACGAAATAGAATCTCACTTTTGAGCACACCAGATCTCAAAATCGTCGTATTGGCCTCAAATCATCGCCAAAAAAGCAAAAACAGTGCATTGCTATAAAAAGTGCACAAAACGCACGTTTGGGGCCATGCGGAGCAAGTTTTAGCAAAATCTCACTTTTGAGCACACCAGATCTCAATATCGTCGTTCTGGTCTCAAATCATCCCCAAAAAGCGTGCCATACACGTTTTGGCAAAATGTCACTTTTGACCATACCAGATCTCAAAAACAAAAAACAAAAACAAAAAAAACAAAAAACAAAAACAGTGCATTTCTATGAAAAGTGCACAAAACGCCTTTTGGGGCCATGCGGAGCAAGTTTTAGCAAAATCTCACTTTTGAGCACACCAGATCCCAATATCGTCGTTCTGGTCTCAAATCATCGCCAAAAAGCGAAAACAGTGCATTTCTATGAAAAGTGCAGAAATCGCACGTATATGGGGCCGTACGGAGCACGTTTTTGCAAAATCTCACTTTTGAGCACACCAGATCTCAAAATCGTAGTTCTGGCCTCAAATGATCGCCAAAAAGCGAAAACAGTGCATTTCTATGAAAAGTGCACAAAACGCACGTTTGGGGCCGTGGGGAGCAAATTTCGGAGAAATCTCACTTTTCAGCACACCAGATCTCAAAATCCTCGTACTGGCCTCAAATAATCGCCAAAAAGCGAAAACAGTGCATTTCTATGAAAAGTGCACAAAACGTACGTTTGGGGCCATGCGGAGCAAGTTTTGGCAAAATCTCACTTTTAAGCTCACCAGATCTCAAAATCGTCGTACTGGCCTCAAATGATCGCCAAAAAGCGAAAACAGAGCATTTCTATGAAAAGTGCACAAAGCGCACGTATGGGGCCGTGCGGAGCAAGTTTTGGCAAAATCTCACTTTTGAGCTCACCAGATCTCAAAATCGTCGTACTGGCCTCAAATGATCGCCAAAAAGCGAAAACAGAGCATTTCTATGAAAAGTGCACAAAGCGCACGTATGGGGCCGTGCGGAGCAAGTTTTGGCAAAATCTCACTTTTGAGCTCACCAGATCTCAAAATCGTCGTACTGGCCTCAAATGATCGCCAAAAAGCGAAAACAGTGCATTTCTATGAAAAGTGCAGAAATCGCACGTATATGGGGCCGTACGGAGCACGTTTTTGCAAAATCTCACTTTTGAGCACACCAGATCTCAAAATCGTAGTTCTGGCCTCAAATGATCGCCAAAAAGCGAAAACAGTGCATTTCTATGAAAAGTGCACAAAACGCACGTTTGGGGCCGTGGGGAGCAAATTTCGGAGAAATCTCACTTTTCAGCACACCAGATCTCAAAATCCTCGTACTGGCCTCAAATAATCGCCAAAAAGCGAAAACAGTGCATTTCTATGAAAAGTGCACAAAACGTACGTTTGGGGCCATGCGGAGCACGTTTTGGCAAAATCTCACTTTTAAGCTCACCAGATCTCAAAATCGTCGTACTGGCCTCAAATGATCGCCAAAAAGCGAAAGCAGAGCATTTCTATGAAAAGTGCACAAAGCGCACGTATGGGGCCGTGCGGAGCAAGTTTTGGCAAAATCTCACTTTTGAGCTCACCAGATCTCAAAATCGTCGTACTGGCCTCAAATGATCGCCAAAAAGCGAAAACAGTGCATTTCTATGAAAAGTGCAGAAATCGCACGTATATGGGGCCGTACGGAGCACGTTTTTGCAAAATCTCACTTTTGAGCACACCAGATCTCAAAATCGTAGTTCTGGCCTCAAATGATCGCCAAAAAGCGAAAACAGTGCATTTCTATGAAAAGTGCACAAAACGCACGTTTGGGGCCGTGGGGAGCAAATTTCGGAGAAATCTCACTTTTCAGCACACCAGATCTCAAAATCCTCGTACTGGCCTCAAATAATCGCCAAAAAGCGAAAACAGTGCATTTCTATGAAAAGTGCACAAAACGTACGTTTGGGGCCATGCGGAGCAAGTTTTGGCAAAATCTCACTTTTCAGCTCACCAGATCTCAAAATCGTCGTACTGGCCTCAAATGATCGCCAAAAAGCGAAAACAGTGCATTTTTATGAAAAATGCACAAAACGCACGTTTGGGGCCGTGCGGAGCAAGGTTTGGCAAAATCTCACTTTTGAGCACACAGAATCTCAAAATCGTCGTTCTGGCCTCAAATCATCGCCAAAAAGCGAAAACAGTGCATTTCTATGAAAAGTGCACAAAACGCACGTTTGGGGCCGTGAAGAGCAAGTTTTGGCAAAATCTCACTTTTGAGCACACCAGATCTCAAAAACGTCGTTCTGGCCTCAAATCATCGCCAAAAAGCGAAAACGGTGCATTTCTATGAAAAGTACATAAAACGCACGTTTGGGGCCATGCGGAGCAAGTTTTAGCAAAATCTCACTTTTGAGCACACCAGATCCCAATATCGTCGTTCTCGTCTCTAATCATCCAAAAAAACCGAAAACAGTGCATTTCTATGAAAAGTGCACAAAACGCACGTATGGGATCGTACGGGGCACGTTTTTGCAAAATCTCATTTTTGAGCACACCACCTCTCAAAATCGTCGTTCTGGCCTCAAATGATCGCCAAAAAGCGAAAACAGTGCATTTCTATGAAAAGTGCACAAAACGCACGTTTGGGGCTGTTGGGAGCAAATTTCGGCAAAATCTCACTTTTCAGCACACCAGATCTCAAAATCGTCGTACTGGCCTCAAATCATCGCCAAAAAGCGAAAACAGTGCATTTCTATGAAAAATGCACAAAACGTTCGTTTTGGGCCGTGTGGAGCACGTTTTGGCAAAATCTCACTTTTGAGCTCACCAGATCTCAAAATCGTCGTACTGGCCTCAAATCATCGCCAAAAGGCGAAAACAGTGCATTTCTATGAAAAGTACACAAAACGTACGTTTTGGGCCGTGCGGAGCAAGTTTTCGCAAAATCTCACTTTTTAGCACACCAGATCTCAAAATCGTCGTACTGGCCTCAAATCATCGCCAAAAAGCGAAAACAGCGCATTTCTATGAAAAATGCACAAAACGTTCGTTTTGGGCCGTGTGGAGCACGTTTTGGCAAAATCTCACTTTTACGAAGAGTATTCACGAAGTGCAACGGCTAAAACCGAAAGTGCCCGAATTATTGACGAATAGGCTCCGTAATTTTTCTCCTAGGAGGCAACAAAATGTCTCATAAGATATGAGAAAGAAACAATTTATTTTTCCATCTTACAAACATTAACTAAGAAAATGCTAGTATGTAAAGCAGCTCAAAATAGATTGACCCGCTATAACGCACGTATTTTGGTTTCCGATAAATGTCACGATTGCCACTGCCTCTCCAGCAAACAAAGGCAAATTTGATTTGAAGCTAAAATGTAATCCCTGCAATCCTGCGCTTTATCTCCAAATCACTACTTTTGTTTTGTACTATAGGATCTTTTTATCTAACTAAGTTGTATATTTTGTGCCATTTGGCGATATAATGCGGAAATAAGCTAAGCGAGATTTTGCCATTTCGGCGGGACAGTGTCAACAGTATGCATTTACGAAGAGTATTCACGGAGAGCGACGGCCAAAACCGAAAGTGCCCGAAATATTGACGAGTAGGCAAGGTAATTTTTCTCCTAGGAGGCAACAAAATGTCTCATGAGTTATGAAACACAAACGATTAATTTTTCCATGTTAGAAACATTAACTAAGCAAATTCAACGAAGTAAAGCAGCTCAAAATAGATTGACCCGTTATAACGCAAGCATTTTGGTTTCCGATAAATGTCACGATTGACACTGCCTCTCCAGCAAACAAAGGCAAATTTGATTTGAAGCTAAACTGTAATCCACTTCAATCCCTGCAATCCTGCGCTTAATCTCCAAACTACAACTTTTGTTTTGTTACTATAGGATCTTTTTATCCAACTAAGTTGTATATTTTGTGCCATTTGGCGATATAACGCGGAAATAAGCTAAGCGAGATTTTGCAATTTCGGCGGAACAGTGTCATCAGTATGCATTTACGAAGAGTATTCACGAAGTGCGACGGACAAAACCGAAAGTGCCGGAAATATTGACCAACAGGCTGCCTAATTTTTCTCTTAGGAGGCAACAAAATGTCTCATAAGATATGAGAAAGAAACAATTTATTTTGCCATCTCACAAACATTAACTAAGAAAATACAAGTATGTAAACCAGCTCAAAATAGATTGAGCCGTTATAATGCGCGCATTTTCGTTTCCTATAAATGTCACGATTGACCCTGAGTAGATAATAATCGCTGGTTCTGGTGCAATCCTCGGCCACGTTAATTTTAACGTAAAAATCATTGATTTTTCTCTTCAATCCAGCACAACATTCTCAACTTCCTTCCCCTCATTTCTCACGTAACATCATCCCCCAAAAATCCACACGTTCCACTTCCAATTTTTCCCATGATTTCCTACACAACTTCCAGTCTCTCACATCCCCTCAATCCTCCACGTTTCACATCCCCTCAATTCTCCACAAACATTTCCAACGTTTCACTTCCCCATTGTTCCCCTCAATTCCCCACAATTTCACCAATCAACATGTTTTACCCATTGCAACATGTTTTTCGTCAATTTCGAATACGTTTGAATTAAGGTGGCCTCGGATCCCACCAGAACCAGCGATTATTATCTACTATAAGGGTGAAAAATTCTCTCCTGGAAAGAAAATGTCTGATTCCGAAGAAGAAGAAGCCGATTTCACTCCAGAAATTATTCGAGAAACCCACACAACATGCCATTCTCCCAAAAATCCCAGGCTGGAACATTTCAAAGATATCATCCGCAAAAATCAGGGGAAAAAATTAAATTCCACTCAAAGATCTCGAAATTTATCAGGAACAAATTCTCTCCCAAATTCCCCGTGACGAAATCACAAGAAAAAAAGTCAGGGATTTCGTCAAAGCTTCCAAGTGGAAAAAAGTCAATGGCAACGACCACTCAATTTTTAATCACATAACAGACCACGACGGGAATGATTATGAACACCTGGAGAAGTTCCTCATCGACGATTTTAAATATTTCTCACTGGCATATGATGACCTTCATCTCAGCAGAAAAACGTTTCTTAATTGCCACCAAGTTCTTTTCGCCCTGTTGAAGAAGAACGGTTTCAGCCCCAATGAAGATGATTTCAAACTGCTTATTCTCCCATCCAGACGGAGGAACAAGAAAAAATAATTCAAACCATCTTCAAAAAATGTCATTGGAAATAAAATGGATCTTGAAAAAGCATTTTCCAATGAAGCTGAGCGAAGCGAAGCGACCGGAGGGAGCCTCAGTGCGAGTGACCATGACGATTGTTCCACATGCTCAGAGGAAGAAACAAGAAGCGACGATGAGACTCCGACAACATCGGATGATGAATTTATTGTGTCTGATTCAGAGATGGTGGAAGCTGAGCGAAGCGACGAAATCGAAGACTCAATTGAACTTCTCTTTGAATCATTCGTCAATCTCCAGGAGGAACACAAAATTCTCAGAAATGAACTCCAAAAGCAAAGTTGCCTTCTCTGGGAAATCCACCGGGAATTGCAAGAAAGTAAAGCGAAGTGAAGCAAAGCGGTGTTTTGAAATAACAGACTTTGTGAATATTAATGTAAAACATTCATATTCTGACACGCCAACGCAATCTGTCATTTTGAAATCGCCAGGTGGCATTCTCGGAAAGCTGAATAAATTTTCTCAGAATAACTCGCCACTTCACGTGCACACACACGCCTGCAGGTCCATTGTCTTTTTTGGCTTCATTTGTCCGGCGCGTGCTACTTATCTGCCTACAATAAATTTTCACATGAAAGACAATAGATTACATTCCACACTTCCCTATCAACCCGAGTCGCTGAAGCTCAACACAAAAATTTTTTTTGGCTCAGCCTGTTGATAGGGAAGTGTGAAATGTTTTGACGTCATATGTCTGGGAAGTGAATCATCACAAGAAAACGATGGTTAAGATAGCTTTTCCACATCGCTCAATGGAACCCAAGAATTAAATTTATCGGGGTAACCTTTCCATTTTACAAGCGCGAGTTTTCGCTTATTATCGCGGCGAATAACTTTTTCAATTCGAAACACATTTTGCGTTGTTCTTTGAAGTTCCGCCTCGTAAAATGATCCGGTGATTGATTCTCCCAACAGATCGACTAATTTGTACGTTACAGGGTTTGTGTTCTTTATTTCGTCAATCACAAATATCTCTTCCGACCAGTTTGGCGTGAAACCTTTGTCAAATAATTGCCGTTTAAACTTTGAAATTCTCACCCTGTCGCCAACCCTGAATTTTGCTGGGTTGTGTTTAGCATAAATTAAATCTCCGTATAAATTAGCGAAAACCTTTTTCTCATTTTCCTGTTTGCTCGCCTCTGCGGGGCTCATCCGAATGCTCGAATGAAAATGGTGGTTATATTCATCCGCTAATTTGCCCAGTTTGTCCCAGTATATTGTATTGTTGTTCGCGCTAAACATCTTAAAGAGTTTCTCCTTGAAAGACCTGTTCCAGCGCTCAACAACAGATGACTTTTCTTGATTTTCCGTTGTATACAATTTTACCCCATTCTCGCTAAGGAGGCCCTTCATAGTTCCATTGAAAAATTCAGACCCTTTGTCAGTCCAAAGCATTTTCGGTTTTCGCTCCTTGAATATATCTTTGAAAGCATCAGCCACTGTTTGACCTCGCTTGTCTTTCAGGGGACGAATCCAACCGAATTTTGAGAAAACATCGATCACCATCAGGTATCTGATCCCTTTGTTCCACTTTGAAAATTTCCCCATCTCGACCAGATCAGCTGCCCAGATGTTGTCAATCCCATATGAAATGACTCGTCGTTTTGGAAAGCGCCGCCTGATTGGCCGGTGTAATTCGTTTGCCAGATTTTGAGTCCACTGGCCTTCACTCAAAATCTTTTCCCGTTTTTTGGAGCGCCGAGGCCAAGTTTTTGTTTTGCTTGAATTGTGTTTCTCGCCAAAGCATGCCCCCACTGTCTTTCTTTCCAGGGAATGGCATCCAAAGCGGCAACCATTTTCCTGTCCGCTTCGTTCTTGCATTTGCGTGGATTCTTTCCTTTCGCGCAGACTGAATAATCCACATCGTGCTGCATAGCAACTGCGTCTGTTTTTCCTGTGGGTTGCTGCATAATTTCGAGAATCTTTCCATTTTCATCGAATCGGACTTGTTTCTCCAATGGGTTATAGGGGCCGGTATAATTATGCCCTGGGAGAGTGAAACCTTTCTTTGGCCTTGGCAGCTTCCCAATCAGGGAATGAACATCTAAAGCACCCCCATCCAAATCTGCTCGATCTGTCTTATATTTTCTGTTTGGCCGGATCGCCGTGGACAGCTCATTCATCATATCAGCAGAGGTTTTGGCAAGAAATGGTTTCATCTTGTCCAGGGCAAAATCCAATGCTTTTTTCTGAGTGTTTTTATTGCGCAATAATTCACTGGCCCCATAACGACCCATTTCAACTGTTTTTTTCCCGAGCCAGGGAAGAGCATGCGCGACGCCAGTCAGCGCAAGTTCACCAAAGCCAGCTCCGCTGGCTGACCGCAGGTCGCCCCCACCTTGTGAGGGCCGACTCAGTTTCCCGACATCGCTCCGCTCGCTTTCACAAATCTTGTCTTTTTTATTCCGCAGGAAGCGCAATGGCAAAACCACATTTGCCTCCCATTTTTTGCAGTCATGTATCCAGACGGTTCCACGCATCCCGTCCTGCGTTTCTCCTTCACGCAATATGATTCCATTTTCAATCGAAATATTCTTTTATGAATTGCTCATTCTTTCTTGGGTCACTCAATGAAAAAACCTTCAACGTGTCATAGAAGGATTTTCGTCGAATCTCATTCAAGAAATATAAGCAATAATATCCACATCGGACAGATTCCAAAGCTTGAATTGGATGGCCATAATTGTAAATTATTTCATTCCCAATTTTATCTGCATATTTTACCAATTCAATTGGAGGTGATATTGAGAATGAATCAAAGTAATAGACAATATGTGTCTTGATGAATGTGGCAACCCAGTGCGTTCCGTTCCCAATAGAATCATCTAGATTAATTATACAGGAACCATTTTTATGTAAATGATCTTTTGAATCTCTTGAAAAGATTCCTTTGAAATTGGGAATTTTAAGAAACCTCACCCACTCAAGAATATCAAAATTTGAAATCGGAATATCTTTCCAAGCTGGCCTCAAAGGATGGCCCCTAATAGCGGTATGTTTTGAAAGGGACTGTTTGGCCCAAGCAGAATTCCGCTTCCTCGCTTCGCTCCTTTCCCAGATTTTTTTTTTGTCCGCGGCCGCGTTGTTCCCATGTTCCAAAAAATGGCGGCGGTTGATAGAGATAAAGCCCCGGTTTTGGAGCCACTTGCAGCCCGGCAGCAGCTTTCCTCGGAACTTGCAATCCTGAGCCGAATAATTTCGATGCCAGCTCAATAGCCATCGGGATTCCTATCGCGGCTAGTGTTCCAAGAAGCCCGCCATTAATTTGTCGCTGTGTGGGTTTGAAATTTATTCCACTGCCCAGCTTAAGCCCTCTTTTAACAGAATCTAATTGGCTTTTAGTTAGCTCTTTGACTCTCCCAAGTTGTGGAAGAAAGTTGAATGGCACGGCAATACCTTTTCCGAATATTTTATCAATCCCCAAGCTCCCCAAAGCACTCAATGCTCCAGTCGCAAGATGCGGGGCAACTTTTGAAACCCCTTTTGTTGCAAATGGAAGCAGCTTCGATCCCAGGGAAATCAACGAAGTCCAAAGACTCCCACCCACAACTTGTCTGATTTGTGTTTTAGAGATTGACAATTCAACTCCCCGTCCCAAACTGATTGCTTTTTGAACTTTGTTTATTTGAGTCTTTGTTAACAACAGTTCATCTGGCCCTTTCAATTCATTTCGCGAAAGTCTCAATGTTATGGAAGAGTTATTTTTCACAGCTCTTGCAAGCTTTGTTTTTTGCCCATCTGATAATTTCACACCATATGGAATATACGACGTCATTTCAATATTTTGAATATCGAAATAAGTTTTCAGGCCTTGACCAGAAGTTTGTTTGATGCTGTATACAACTCAATTTCTTTTTCATGCAACACCAAGGCGTTCAATGTGTACTGTGTTGGGTTGGCGCCACTCAGTTCATATCTGAACGTTAAAGAAACGACACCATCTTTCACATCATCTTCTTGGTTTCGGAGATCCAAGTAAAGCATGCCGAAGAGGTTTTTGAAATTTGCTCGGGTAATCAATGGCCCGCTTAAAACGTCATTATAAGCGGAATTGAATGACATCAAAGCTCGATAAAGCCTAGTTTCCTCATCCGTTGTCATTTCCAATTGAGGGTAATAAATTGAGTTGTTCAACTCCAGCTGTGCTCGACTGAAGTGTCGGTTGTTTGCCCCAATGCTGAATGTCGTGAATTTGAAGATATCATGTGTCTGGCTATTGTAAGATGCTGTTGGAACAACCCAAATCAACACATGTCGCGGCCTTCGAAGCCCCGTGGAAATGCGGAGGTAGCTATTCACAGCTGCTGTTTGTGTTATTTCATGGTGTTCTTTCAAATATGTCCACTTTTTCGGTTTTAGATAATCTTCAAGATATTGTTTCAAGCCTTTTCCGTTGAAAATGATTTTGGGGCACCACAATCTGAGTTTAGTGAGAATTACTTTTGAATCTGGCGCAGCGCCTTTTTTGAAAATCAGATTGTTGTCATTTTCAAGTTCCAACAGAAGAGTTGTCTTTATATTTGGGTGAAGGTTATTTTTGAAAGCAGCGAAATAACTGTATAAATTCAGGGGAATTGACATTTTGTTGATATTTGCCGCATCCGTCAGGATCTTTCGTCTGGCAAAACCCTTATTATACAGCGCCTGAGCTGGCCGTGCTTCTGTTGTTCCTGTTGATGTATCGGGATAGAAGAACTGATCTTGCCCAACCGAATCGGCATAGGTTTTCGTGTATTTCAAGAGCGTCAATGCATTTGCCGATTCATTTGCTCTTGTGTTGTTATAGACTGTTTGCCCGTTACATTGAACTTGGATTTTTTTGATGAATGTCAAACCATTAGTTGTCGTGCAATCTTGGTTACCATTATTTGGCCCCGCGGTTATTCCAGTTGCACTGTCAGCCGTTGTAACAAGCTTAAAGTCAACCTCCAGATATGCATTATACCAATCAATTGGGTTTGCTTCTGAGGAATTATCCACGTTGAAGCAATAATTATCTTTTGTCTGCCGGTTGTCGTTCGCAATGTTGTCATTGAGTGGTGTTGCTAGATCATAATATGTATATTCGTATCTTTTTACGAATTCCGGGTTTCTAAAATTGGCTGCCATTTTATTAGATAGTTTTTTCTTTTCAGAGGAGGCCCTTATAAACATCTTTCACATATTTAAATTTGTCAGTGTCTTCTTGGAAGCGGACTTTCTTCAGTATTTCTCCAATTTCTTTTCCTTTTGTTTCCGGGGCCGCTGGCACTGAGGCTCCCTCCGGTCGCTTCGCTTCACTCGGTTTCTTTGTTGTGAATTTATCATAAATTTTTTCACCAATGAATTGTCCAGTCTTTTCTCCAACTTTCTCTGCTCCTTTTTCAACTAATTTTTCTGCTGCCTTTGAAGCTAATTTTGAAGCTGTTTTTCCTGTTAATTTAGCTGCGAGTTTCGAGAAAACGTCAGAAAAACCACCTCCATATCTTATTTCACCTGTATCAGGATCTCTTTCTCTTCTTTCATCCATTTTTAATTACCACAGTCAAAGAAATATCAATATCATTCAAATCAACTTCTCGGTCTTCATCATCAGTAATGTAGAAGGTGACCTCAGAAATATGTGGAGAGTTTATTTGATTCCACAAGTAATTTATTGGTTGAATTTCGAATGGCAATGATCTGGTTTTAGTATTGGTTGAGAACGTGTAAAGCGCATTTGACCTTTTCCCGGAGACAATTGAATCGCTCAAAAGACTGCATCTGAGATAGAGATTGTCAACACTGTTTGATATATTTGGAAAATTCGTTCCATAAGCACTAGCTGTCAGTTTAGCCGCATCAAATCCCACCAAGATGTGAAAGTTTCCACTGTTTGCAAAATCAATTTCAAAGTTCTCTTGAAGTTGAATAAAAACTTTGAAAGTGGTCAAATCAAACAACACATTTATACCAGTTTTTCCAATGCTTTTGTGAATGAATTCGTTGATGTCTTCATAGTCATAAATTCCTGCAGGAAAGGTTATTGTTTCCCATGTCTTGCCCTTGTCTTTTGAAATCACCAACTTGTTGTTGTGGTATTTAGGCCTGATATTATGCCAGCTTGCCGTCATGGAAAGATGATCCAAAGCCATATAGTGCGGTTTATTCTCTTCCAGTTGCAACTCTGGAGAAAACCTCGTTGTGAAATTCCCTGGTTTATTTTGTGGGTTTTGTTTTCTTGCATCAATTGATTTAAAGACAAGTACTCGATTTACATCCATTATTTTAAATACTTCTGATAAAGTTTTTCATGCATTGTTCTATCGATTGCTCCAATTCTCAAGAGTTCATCATTTATTTGGGACAGATCATTCCTCAAAACAGGAGAATTGTTGCCAGCAGCCATTGAGCCAATCAAAATTTTCATCCGATCTGCCAGCTCTTCTGGCTTTTGATAGAAGACAACGCTGGATCCCACCATCCTTGATTTACCTGAGGATTTGTGAGGTGGCATATTTGACAGTGTGTTCAAATCGTTGAAAATCCTCACGGCATTCAAGGAATAGTTCTTTTTCGGGTTGAATCTTTTTGTTAGCAGGTCGATGAGTGATTTATCCGCATCTGCTTGATAGACCAGTTTCCCACCTCTGAAGGCATTCAGTTTCATTTCATTGAAAAGTTTGGGGACATCAACGAGGAGCCCGCCATAGTGGTCTTTTTGAATCTTGAAGGCATTTCTGCGAGGTTGTTTGTATTTTCGAACGCCCGTTCCCTTTTGTGGGGTTACCATTACTTCTTTTTTCCCTTTGAGTATCAGATTCAGTTTATCTCTATATTTATCTAAGCTGCCGGCTTCGGCTGCTAATGTTTCCAACCTATCCTGGTCTTGAGGAGTTAAACCTGTTTTCTTTTCTTTCTGTCTCAATGAATATAATTTGTTGCCTATCTTATTTTTCCTAATATTGGTATAAGCTTTTTTAGCCTCTTTAATCTGGTCGCTTGGTAACCATAAAAGGGAGTCTAACTTCGTTAAATTATATTTGTTAAAGACATCTTTTTCTTCCTCAGAAATACCTTTATAGACATCAAAATCCACGCGGTATGGCGTTTTTGTTGAGCTGGAAGCGGCAGCTCCCTTTTCCTCTTCAGCACCCTCTATTTGGGCCATCTCCCGAATGCCTTCAGTCAAAGCAAGTTGATTTTGCCTGAGTTGCTCAATCACCGCGTCTTGTTTTTCATCTGTCTTCTTTTGTTGCTCAAGCAAGGGTTCTCTGAGAGTCTTGAAATAATCACTCATGACAATATCCCGCCCTTTTTCTCGGTCTTTCATTTCATTTTTCACTTCTGTGACGGCTTTCGCGATTTCATACCCTTCAAATTCTGCACCGACAAACTTTCGTATGTTGTTAAGATCCATTTTAAGTGACAAAACAACATTTATCTTTGGAGATAAATGTTATCTCAACACTTAAAATGAAGATTCCAAATTATGATCGAAACGCGAGCGGAGCGAAGCCAGCGAACCGAAAACATTGTGATTTCCTTGATGAAGATTTCCGAATGCTCATTGCGGGCCAAACCCGTTGCGGAAAAACAAACACTTTGATGCACATGTTGCGACAACCTCTCGTCTTCTATGATAAAATTTATTTCTACTCTCCCAATCAACATCAAGACAAAATCGTTGATCTACAAAAGTTGATGGAAGGTGTCAGCCAAAAAGTCGGATATCCAGTTCTCGAAATTCTGGGGCCAGATGACATCATGAATACCTCAGATTATCCAAGCAACAATCGGAAAGTCGTCGTGTTTGATGACCTCATGAACTCATCCGATCGAATTCAAAAACAAATCGCCAATCATTGGACAGATGGAAGGCATCACGGAATCAGTCCAATTTATCTTTCCCAGTCCTATTATGATGTTCCACAAAAGATTCGTTTGAATTGTTCACACATGCTGCTTTATCCACCAGCAACAAAAACTCACCTCGATCTCATTGCAAAGGAGAATTTGATTGACCCCCATCTTTTCAACAAACTTGGGCCCTTCGAATTCCTTTTCCTTGACAAAGAAAAGAAAAGTGTTGCCAAAAACTTTGATGAAACCTTTTAAAATGGGCATATTCAACAATGTAGGGCGCTACACCGGTGTTGACATGAGGGAATACATGAAAAATTTCAACAAACAAGTTCAACAAGGCGGTTTGAAATTAGACACCAACAATAATTATGATATCCAACAAAAACGACTGGCTAATGTTGCCGAAGGAGTTGACAATGATGACGCAATAACCAAACACCAAGTTGACACGCTTGCGGCGCAATTGCGGGCAGATTCTCTCCAGGTGGATGGGTCTTCCCATATGACTGGGGATCTTGATCTCAGGGGACAAAAACTCATCAACCCCGGGGAAATAGAAATGAATCGCAAACTGATCGTCAATCTGGACACTGATGAAAACCAGGATTTGTCAGCGGTGAATATGATCACTCTGAAAAAATTCCACCCTGATGCACCTCCACCCACTCACGAAGTCACGAAAGACATCGACTTGAAACACCAATTCAGCGTGATCAATGCGAAACAACAAAGTTTGTCCTTCTACCAAACAAACTATGACAGCCTCATGCCTTTTGAAGATGTGAAAAGAAACTTTCTCATGCGAAATGGCTCTTTCTCCATGACAGGAAGATTGGACATGAATCACTTCAGCATCTTCAATCTGAAAGATCCCACTTTTGGCGCAGAAGCTGCCACGAAGAAGTATGTCGATGCAATCAACTCCACCAACCTGAGAAGCGTGATCCATATGCTGGGACAAAGATTGCCTTTGAGTGGAGGGAAGATGACTGGGGAGTTGGATATGGGCCAGAATGTGGTTAAGAATCTTCCCAAACCCAGCGATGCAGGAGATGCTGTGAATTTGGAGTTTGTAAATGGAAAAGTGGCCAATCTCAAGAATGTCATCAACAAGAAATCCATCACGGCAGTTTCCCATCCCAAGGACCAGTTTCGATATATGATGGAACAAGTGGATGAATCTTCCTCAGAGTCAAACATGGACGTTGTGGGAATTGTGGACTTTGCGCAAACTCCCCACCTGTTCAACAAGAAGGCCTATCACTTGAAGATGAGCAAGGATGCAACGAATCTCTTAAAAGGCAGAATCGGTTTCAACTGTTTCAAGTTGCCTGAGGGGGAGTTCACGATTTGCGTGGAATTCTTTCCGGGGAGCATGACAGATGTGTCAGTCGCTTTTTCATCCACCGCTTTGAATGTGAATCGGCAGGCGACGAAAAAGTTCGCGACATATTCCAGATCCATCGTGAACATGCACAAGTGGCACATTTCCCCTCCTGAGTACCTCATGGTTGATTTGGAATGGCAAGGGAAAGCTGAGGATGCTGCAGTGGGTGATGCTCACTTGATCATCTACGGAATCTCGGGGAATCAGATTGATGTGCCAAGTTCGACGTTTGATGCGCCTTTCAGCTTTGAATCGGACAAGATGGTCATGCAAACGAATCTGGATTTGAATGGGCACAACTTGTCTGGGAGCCGAATTGTGGAAACCGGCGTCTTTCGAAAAAGTGATGATAGCAAAAAGTTTTTATTCATCGGCAGCACCTCGAGGTTTCTTTTCTTCCCAATGAAAACAAAACTGGTGTAAGTGGGGTTATTTCATGCCTCAATAACGAATGTCCCAAAGATTGATTTGACTTTCTCCATGTCAGTGAATAACCGTAAATTTGAAAGAACCTGGACTGGAAATAGAAGCAGAAGCCAGAAATTTCATATTGGGGATGGAATTGAAATCCCAAGCATGACTAATTTTTCTTTTTCCCCTCAAGATGACCTGGTGATCGGGTTGAATGAGAGAGTTTATCTTTCGCTGGTTTTTGAAACAAGATAGGCATGATTGAAATATGATTTCTCCCTGAAAAATGAAGCGAGCCTCAGCGCGAAAACAAAGCATCTTTGCTTTCAATCACATCAACCCCACAATTCAGGAAGAAGAACTGGAAGAGATCAAAAAACTCTTCCGATTTTATCACAAAAGATTTTGGTGCCTAAAACGAGCGCATGGCCGATTCAAGAAAATGAATCTGCTCATGAATTTGACCTCTTCCGGTTTGGTTGCAATCGGGACGATTGCTGGGGCAGCAACTCTCAATCCAATCGTGTTGGGAGTGATTTCAGGAGCGGGATTAGTTTTGAAAACCGCGAATGAAATGAAGAATCTGAAAAGCAAAATCGAAATGGCAAAGTTCGCTTTCACCACCTACGAGAAAACATTGAGTGATTTGCGCTTCGCTTTGCGGGGAGGAAATTTTGATCGAGCTGAATTTTTGTTTTCAATGGAAGCGATTGATGGGATTGTGAGTGATTTGGGGTTGGATTTGGAGAAGTTTGAAAGGAAATATGAGTTGCTGTTTGAATGATTCATCACCTTCGGTGAGGAAACATCACTCCCCTTCGGTCAGCTCGCTTTGCGCGGCTCCTTTCCCTTCAGTCAGTCAGCTTCGCTCGCTTCGCTCTCCGATTCGCTCACTCCGATTCTTTCGTACGGCTCTCCTTCATTGACTTTCCCTCTTATTCCAAAATCTGAAAGTTGCAATGTTTTCCTCGACTGAGTGGTCTCTTGGTTTCCAGTTTTCTTGTTCCATCATGTGGATGTGCCATGGCCCATCAAAATTTTCCCCCATCTCCAACAAGATTTCATATGCATCCAGGGGATGAACGCCAGCTTCATTGAGCCAGAACCAGTCATCATCATCTGGTGGTGCTTTTTCTTTCACATTTGCCAGTGAACTGAAGAACGGTTCATTGATCATTTCAACAAGTTCCCAAGGTGTAACATCTTGTCCTTTCAGCCCCCAACGTTTTAAACTCAAACAAAAGTCCCAGATCGCTTCCTCATCCCAGTTAAGAGCCACCAAAAGTTCTCTCGAAAAATCAGAATCGAAACCGCACTTTTGCAGATTTTCCAAAGACTCTTCAAACCGCAACATTGGGTCTTCTTCGTTTTGCTCCACTTCCATTTTTTTAGATTTTCAAAAAACTTTTTTTTTCTCACCACCCAAAAAATGGATGTGGAAGTGAAAGAAATCAAAACTGAAGAACCGAAAATGAAAACTGGAAACCATCCCCCATTTGTGGAAATTCCCATCCGGTTCAAAGAAAGACCTATCACACTTGAACTGAAGAAATGTTGTTTCAAAATCTTCAAGAATGAAAACGGATTTTCCCTGGGAATTAATCTGGATGAATCTCCTCCACAAATCAAGGAAAAGTTTCAGGAGATCCAAGAGCAAATCAGAAATCTGGCTATGGAAAACAAATCAAAAGTTACCAAACTGAGCCGGCGATTTGGGAACTTCTCAGCCACCAATTTCAACCTGATCAAAACGGATCGAAGTGAGATGGAAAAAGTTTGGGGAAAGTTGTGGACTGACAGCAAAGGAAACATCTCTGTGCCATTTTCAAAATTTGGTGAAGGAGAAGTTGGAACAAGAAAATCCATCCGATTTGATCCCCATGATCACATTGGAGAAAAACTGACAGGGCATGTGATCTTTCGAATTTCTCGCATCTTTTGCGGAAACTGTCAATCCATTTCATGCTCAATCAATTCCGTTTTTGTGACAAAATTCCATGGAAAGGTTTCAGCGTTTGACAACTTTGAAGATTCGGAAGAATGGTGAAGCGAACGAAGTGTTTTCATTTCAAGGAAATGAAAATTCAAACATTTACAACAAACCTTCTATTCCCTTTCCTGAGTTTATTAAACATTTGGATTCTCCGCATTTTGTCAATGAAGATTTGGAAATCTTCTCTCATCCATGTGACGGTGTGTGAAATTTCTTGCGCGTCAAGGAAATGCTTTTCCTTCTTGAAGAGTTGATTGAAGAAAACCGTTTGGGAGATTCCGAATTCCGCACACAGATCCTCCACATTGAAATACGCCACATCATCGATTTTAGCCAATGGTTCGGTATCAAACTCTTCCTGAATGAAGAAAACTTTTTTGTCGGCTCTTCTTGTGAATTTTGGATTTTTCCTCTTGAGAACATTCAAGATGGTTGGAGATGAAATTCCAGTTGCCTCCGATGCTTCTTTAAATGTGAAGAAAATCTGCTTTTCTTTTCCTTCTTCCTGAATCGAAAACTTCATTTTATTTAGAATTTTTTTTATATATAAAAAATGAGAACGCTCAGAGAATTAAGAGAGTGGGCTCGTGAAGAAGGCATTTCAGACTATTCCCGAATGTCCAAAGCCAAATTGATGGAACTTTGGGAAGAATCTCAACCCGAGGGACCGAGAAAGAAAGGAAATGTCAGCACCCCATTTATTTTCAAAGCCCCGAAAACCCTCCTAGATTCGAGAAATAAAAAAATTTCAGCGCCTATTTTAGTTCCGGAAAGAAGAGATTTTCCTTCCAGAAGAATTCCCAGAGCGATTGAACAAGATGTGGAAACTGTTGTCGATTGAATTGGTTGGAAAGTGTGGATGACGTTGATGTTCGGAGGAGATCGAATCCCGCGATTGAAAGATTGAAGCGGCAGATTGAGAATTTGTGGGATCGTCAATTTGTTGTTGAAGAAAGACAATCCGCTTTGAGAAGATTTGCAAGACAATTGGTCATTCAAGGAGATGATTCCCCAACTCCTCAAGATTTTCTCCGGCGAGTGAGAGGTGATGTGGTTGAGTTGATCAAGCTAAATCGACAAACCAGAATCAAATGCGTGCTGGTGTGTCTGCTGGTGAAGCCTGACTTGGATGATGAAGCAATGATTGAAGACACGCCATTCTTCCATTCACGCATGAAAAGAAATTTGGAAGGAACTGACGCTGGCGAGTTGTTTGATGAAATGGGGAGAGAAATGAGGGTCAACTTAGAGAATTTCAATCGAAGAGGAAGTAATTGGGCGTTTGAAAGAGTTATCAGATTGGAAATTCATTTGGTTCGATGGAACCCATTGGGTGGATCTTCATACATTCCTCTTCCAAAAGAAGTGGCAAATAAGAACGCTGTGGTGAACATGAAAAACGGAGATGAGATGTGTTTCAAATGGTGCGTGACAAGAGCAACACATATGGTAGTGCAAAATCCTGAAAGAATCACACCTTTGCTGAGAAAACAAGCTGAAAAGCTTGATTGGAGTGGAATTGGGTTTCCAACGACTTTAATAGATATTGGGAAATTTGAAAAGCGGAATGGGATTTCGGTAAATGTCTTTGGGTGGGATGGAAAGCTTTTCCCCCTGCGAGTGGCGGATGAAGAAAAGGAGAAACATGTTGACTTGTTGCTGTTGAAAAATGAGTTTAAAAGCCATTTCTGCATCGTGAAAAACTTTTCTCGCTTGGCGGGGCCGCAAGTGTCGAAAACGAATCGACAAAGATTCTTCTGCAAGAGATGCATCAATTCATTTCCCAGTGAAGAAAGCCTGAGAAAACACCAAAGCAACTGCGTTGAATTTGAAGCAACAAAGATTGTGATGCCTGAAGGTGATTGTTCTTTCCACAACTTCTCAAAGATGATTCATGTTCCAGTTGTGGGTTATGCTGATTTTGAATCAATTTTGAAACCTGTGGAGGATGAGGGAAGGAAGAAAGCGAAGCCTGCCAAGACTCAAAAAATGCAGAAGCATCTTCCCTGTGGATTTGCGTTTCATTTGGTTTCCCCGTTTTTGGAAATATAGCCGGTGTTGAAACGAGCTGGAAATGAAAAGGAATCAAAAGAACTTCCCAAAGAATTCATCAGAAAACTCATTGAGGAAGTGAAAAAGGCACAGCTGGAATTGAAACAGAAGAAAATGATTCCTCTCTCCCAAGAAGAATGGAGAATTTACAATCATGCTGCATTTTGTTGGTTATGTCGGGGTAAATTTGAAAGCGAGGGAGAAAAGATGAAAGTGCGAGATCACTGCCATTTCACAGGGAAATTCAGGCGAGCTGCTCATCGCTCTTGCAATCGAATGTTTCAGAGGCCAAAATTCACCCCCGTGTTTTTCCACAACCTGGCAAACTATGACTCACATCTTTTCGTTAGGGCTTTGGGCACATTGGATGAGGTTTTGGATGTTCAATGCATCCCCAACAATGAGGAGAAATATATCTCCTTCTCCCTGAAGTTTGAATTGAAACGGGAAAAGACTTGGGACGGAAAAGAAATTGTTGTGAAACATGAAATCCGTTTTCTGGATTTATTCAAGTTCATGGCGTCTTCCCTGGGGAATTTGGTTGGCAATCTTCCCAAAGCAGATTGGACAGAAACTGCCAGGTTTTTCCAGGGAGAAAAGTTTGACTTGATAACAAGGAAAGGAGTTTATCCCTATGAATTCATGGATTCATTTGAAAAGTTTGATGGGGTCTTGCCAGAGAAAGAAGCGTTTTTCTCCAGATTGAATGACGCAGGAATTGAGGATGACGATTTTGAGCATGCAAAAGACGTCTGGAAAAGATTTAGCATGTCCAACATGGGGGAATTCCATGATCTCTATCTGAAAACGGATGTTTTGTTGTTGGCAGATGTTGTTGAAAATTTCAGAAAACTTTGTGAAGCAAATTATGAACTGGATCCGGCTCAGTTCTTCACGACCCCTGGGATGGCGTGGAATGCGATGTTGAAAATGACGGGAGTTTCATTGCAACTGTTGAAGGACGTGGACATGTTGTTAATGATTGAAAGGGGAATGAGAGGTGGAAATTCCAATGCATTCAAGAGGCATGCAAAGGCAAATAACAAGTTCATGGAAGATTTTGATGCAAGCCAACCGTCAAAGTTTTTGGTTTATTTGGATGCAAATAACCTTTATGGATGGGCAATGTCAAAGCCCCTTCCAGTTGGGGACTTCAGATGGATGAAGGAAGATGAATTTCGGAATTGGAAGAAATTTGTGGATGGAAAAGGCGTTGGATGCATTCTGGAAGTTGATTTGGAATACCCAGAGGAATTGCATGATACACACAATGATTTCCCCCTGGCTCCAGAAAGTTTGAAACTGGGTGGAGTGTGGAAGTTGACTCAAAATCTGAGAGACAAGAAGAACATGGTCCTGCATGGAGAAAATCTGAAACTGTATCTTTCCCTGGGAATGAAACTGAAAAAGGTGAGAAGAGGGATTGCATTTCGGGAAGAAGCCTTCATGAAATCTTATATTGATAAAAACACGAAATTGAGAATGGGCGCCAAGAATGCATTTGAAAAAGATTTCTTCAAGTTAATGAACAATTCAGTTTTCGGGAAGACAATGGAGAATGTGCGAAAGAGAGTTTGCATTGAACTGGTGAAAGATGTTGAAAGAGCAGAGAAACTGGTGAATAAATCAAACTTTGCTGATTTGCAAATTTTCGATGAATTTCTGATTGCGATGAAGATGAGGAAAACTCAGATTGTCATGAATAAACCAGTTTATGTGGGAATGTCCATCCTGGAATTGTCGAAAACCTTGATGTATGACTTTCACTATAATTATGCGAAGAAAAAGTGGAAAGATCTCCAAGTTCTTTACACAGACACAGATTCACTGGTTTATGAAATTGGAACAGATGATTTCTTTGCGGACATTGCAGAGGATGTGAAAGAGCGTTTCGACACAAATGACTTCCCCAAAGATCATCCCGCTGTTTTGAATGGATTGCCAATTGTGAAAGAAAACAAGAAAAAGATTGGGTTGATGAAAGATGAATGTGGTGGGAAAATGATGAAAGAGTTTGTGGCATTGAGACCAAAACTTTATGCTTTCCTGCTGGATGAAGGAAAGGAAGAAAAGAAAGCAAAAGGAGTGAAGAAATGCGTGATCAAAAAGCAGTTGCGGTTTGAAAACTTTGTGAAATGCTTGAAAGGAGAAGGAAATGAAATTCGAAAGCAAAATGTGATTCGAAGCAGACAACATCATCTTTACACAGAAAGAATGGAGAAGATTGCGTTGTCCAACAATGACGATAAGTTGATAGTCTTGGAAAATGGAATTGGCACGTTCGCAAGGGGGCATTGGAGATTGGGTGAAAGAAAGGAAGTGGAAGTGGAAGTTGAAAGAAAGGAAGTGGAAGTGGAAGTTGAAAAAGAAAAGATTGAATTGAAAATGGGAAAAACGGAAGAAGATATTAAAGCAGAGCGGCTGGAGAAGAAACGAAAACAAATTATTCGCTTCCTGAAAAAGAAGGAGAAATTCGGAGAACGTGTTGAGTTGTTCATTCTGGAGCACAAATTTCATGTGAAAGAAGATGTTCTGTTGGGAATGGGAATGAAAATTTTGAAAGGATGGCCAAGATATGTGGTGCAGGAAGAGGAATAGATTTTCCGGGAGAGATTTTGAAAATTATTTTCCGGAGTGGATTTAAAATTATTTTCCCGGAGTGGATTTTCCGGAATAGATTTTTCACCCTTATAGTAGATAATAATCGCTGGTTCTGGTGGGATCCGAGGCCACCTTAATTCAAACGTATTCGAAATTGACGAAAAACATGTTGCAATGGGTGAAACATGTTGATTGGTGAAATTGTGGGGAATTGAGGGGAACAATGGGGAAGTGAAACGTTGGAAATGTTTGTGGAGAATTGAGGGGATGTGAAACGTGGAGGATTGAAGGGATGTGAGAGACTGGAAGTTGTGTAGGAAATCATGGGAAAAATTGGAAGTGGAACGTGTGGATTTTTGGGGGATGATGTTACGTGAGAAATGAGGGGAAGGAAGTTGAGAATGTTGTGCTGGATTGAAGAGAAAAATCAATGATTTTTACGTTAAAATTAACGTGGCCGAGGATTGCACAAGAACCAGCGATTATTATCTACTACCCTGCCTCTCTAGCAAACAAAGGCAAATGTGAATTCAAGCTAAACTGTAATCCACTTCAATCCCTGCAATCCTGCGCTTTATCTCCAAACTACTACTTTTGTTTTGTACTATAGGATCTTTTTATCCAACTAAGTTGTATATTTTGTGCCATTTGGCGATATAACGTGGAAATAAGCTAAGCGAGACTTTGCCATCTCGGCGGGACAGTGTCATCAGTATGCATTTACGAAGAGTATTCACGAAGTGCGACGCCTAAAACCAAAAGTGCCCGAAATATTGACGAACAGGCTCCGTAAGTTTTCTCCTAGGAGGCAACAAAATGTCTCATGAGTTATGACACACAAACGATTATTTTTTCCATGTTACAAACATTAACTAAGCAAATTCAACGAAGTAAAGCAGCTCAAAATAGATTGAGCCGTTATAACGCACGCGTTTTGGTTTCCGATAAATGTCACGATTGACACTGCCTCTCCAGCAAACAAACGCAAATTTGATTTCAAGCTAAACTGTAATCCACTTCAATCCCTGCAATCCTGCGCTTTATCTCCAAACTACTACTTTTGTTTTGTACTATAGGATCTTTTTATCCAACTAAGTTGTATATTTTGTGCCATTTGGCGATATAACGTGGAAATAAGCTAAGCGAGAATTTGCCATCTCGGCGGGACAGTGTCATCAGTATGCATTTACGAAGTCCGACGCCCAAAACTGAAAGTGCCCGAAATATTGACGAACAGGCTCCGTATTTTTTTTCCTAGGAGGCAACAAAATGTCTCATGAGTTATGACACATAAACGATTAATTTTTCCATGTTACAAACATTAACTAAGCAAATTCAACGAAGTAAAGCAGCTCAAAATACATTGAGCCGTTATAACGCACGCGTTTTGGTTTCCGATAAATGTCACGATTGACACTGCCTCTCCAGCAAACAAACGCAAATTTGATTTCAAGCTAAACTGTAATCCACTTCAATCCCTGCAATCCTGCGCTTTATCTCCAAACTACAACTTTTGTTTTGTACTATAGGATCTTTTATCCAACTAAGTTGTATATTTTGTGCCATTTGGCGATATAACGCGAAAATAAGCTAAGCGAGATTTTGCCATTTAGGCGGGACAGTGTCATCAGTATGCATTTACGAAGAGTATTCACGAAGTCCGACGCCCAAAACCGAAAGTGCCCGAAATATTGACGAATAGGCTCCGTAATTTTTCTCCTAGGAGGCAACAAAATGTCTCATAAGATATGACAAAGAAACAATTTATTTTTCCATCTTACAAACATTAACTAAGAAAATGCAAGTATGTAAAGCAGCTCAAAATAGATTGACCCGCTATAACGCACGTTTCTGGTATCCGATAAATGTCACGAGTGAATCTGCCTCTCCAGCAAACAAAGGCAACTTTGATTTCAAGCTAAACTGTAATCCACTTCATTCCCTGCAATCCTCCGCTTTATCTCCAAACTACACCTTTTGTTTTGTACTATAGGATCTTTTTATCCAACTAAGTTGTATATTTTGTGCCATTTGGCAAAATAACGCGGAAATAAGCTAAGCGAGATTTTGCCATTTAGGCGGGACAGTGTCATCAGTATGCATTTACGAAGAGTATTCACGGAGTGCGACGGCCAAAACCGAAAGTGCCCGAAATATTGACGAGTAGGCAAGGTAATTTTTCTCCTTGGAGGCAACAAAATGTCTCATGAGTTATGACAAACAATCAATCTATTTGTCCATGTTACAAACATTAACTAAGCAAATTCAACGAATTAAAGCAGTTCAAAATAGATTGAGCCGTTATAACGCACGCATTTTGGTTTCCGATAAATATCACGACTGACACCGCCTCTCCAGCAAACAAAGGCAAATTTGATTTCAATCTAAACTGTAATCCACTTCAATCCCTGCAATCCTGCGCTTTATCTCCAAAGCACTACTTTTGTTTTGTACTATAGGATCTTTTTATCCAACTAAGTTGTATATTTTGTGCCATTTGGCGATATAATGCGGAAATAAGCTAAGCGAGAGTTTGCCATTTCGGCGGGACAGTGTCAACAGTATGCATTTACGAAGAGTATTCACGAAGAGCGACGGCCAAAACCGAAAGTGCCCGAAATATTGACGAGTAGGCAAGGTAATTTTTCTCCTAGGAGGCAACAAAATGTCTCATGAGTTATGAAACACAAACGATTAATTTTTCCATGTTAGAAACATTAACTAAGCAAATTCAACGAAGTAAACCAGCTCAAAATAGATCGAGCCGTTATAACGCACGCATTTTGGTTTCCGATAAATATCACGATTGACACCGCCTCTCCAGCAAACAAAGGCAAATTTGATTTGAAGCTAAACTGTAATCCACTTCAATCCCTGCAATCCTGCGCTTTATCTCCAAACTACAATTTTTATTTTGTACTATAGGATCTTTTTATCCAACTAAGTTGTATATTTTGTGCCATTTGGCGATATAACGCGGAAATAAGCAAAGCGAGATTTTGCCATTTCGGCGGGACAGTGTCAACAGTATGCATTTACGAAGAGTATTCACGAAGAGCGACGGCCAAAACCGAAAGTGCCCGAAATATTGACGAGTAGGCAAGGTAATTTTTCTTCTAGGAGGCAACAAAATGTCTCATAAGATATGAGAAAGAAACAATTTATTTTTCCATCTTACAAACATTAACTAAGAAAATGCAAGTATGTAAAGCAGCTCAAAATAGATTGACCCGCTATAACGCACGTTTCTGGTATCCGATAAATGTCACGAGTGACACTGCCTCTCCAGCAAACAAAGGCAACTTTGATTTCAAGCTAAACTGTAATCCACTTCATTCCCTGCAATCCTCCGCTTTATCTCCAAACTACAACTTTTGTTTTGTACTATAGGATCTTTTCATCCAACTAAGTTGTATATTTTGTGCCATTTGGCGATGCAACGTGGAAATAAGCTAAGCTAGACTTTACCATTTCGGCGGGACAGTGTCATCAGTATGCATTTACGAATAGTATTCACGAAGAGCGACGGCTTAAACCGAGAGTGCCCGAAATATTGACGAACGGGCTCCGTAATTGTTCTCATTTTAATCAACTAAGTTGTATATTTTGTGCCATTTGGCGATATAATGCGGAAAGAAGCTAAGCGAGATTTTGCCATTTCGACGGGACATTGTCAACAGTATGCATTTACGAAGAGTATTCACGAAGAGCGACTGCCAAAACCGAAAGTGCCCGAAATATTGACGAGTAGGCAAGGTAATTTTTCTCCTAGGAGGCAACAAAATGTCTCATGAGTTATGACAAACAATCAATCTATTTGTCCATGTTACAAACATTAACTAAGCAAATTCAACGAATTAAAGCAGTTCAAAAAAGATTGAGCCGTTATAACGCACGCATTTTGGTTTCCGATAAATGTGACGATTGACACTGCCTCTCCAGCAAACAAAGGCAAATTTCATTTCAAGCTAAACTGTTATCCACTTCAATCCCTGCAATCCTGCGCTTTATCTTCAAACTACTACTTTATTTTTGAACTATAGGACCTTTTTATCCAACGAAGTTTTTTATTTTAAAATCTCACTTTTCCGCACATTAGATCTGAAAATCGTTGTACTGGTCTCAAATCAACGCCAAATCGGGGAAACATTGCGATATCCATGAAAACTGCGTGCGGAGCAAATTTTGGCAGAATCTCACTTTTCCGCACACCAGATCTCAAAATCGTCGTACTGGCCTCAAATCATCGACAAAAAGCGAAAACAGTGGCATTTCTAACAAAAGTGCACAAAACGTACGTTTGGGGCCGTGCGGAGCAAGTTTTGGCTAAATCTAACTTTAGAGCACACCAGATCTGAAAATCGTCGTATTGTATCTCAAATCATAGCCAAAAAGCCAAAACAGTGCATTTCTATGAAAAGTGCACAAAGCGCACGTTTGTGGCCGTGCTGAGCATGTTTTGGCAAAACCTCACATTTGAGCTCATCAGATCTCGAAATCGTCGTACTGTCCTCAAATCATCGCCAAGCGAAAAGAGTGGAATTTCCATGAAAAGTGCACAAATCCCACGTTTGGTGCCGTGCGGGGGCAAGTTTTGGCTAAATCTCACTTTTTAAGCACACCAGATCTCAAAATCGTTGTGCTGCTCTGAAATCTACGCCAAATCGAGAAAACAGCGTGATTTCTATGAAAAGTGCACAAAACGCACGTTTGGGGCCGTGCGGAGCAACTTTTGTCGAAATCTCACTTTTCCGCACACGAGATCTCAAAATCTTCGTACTGGCCTCACATCATCGCCAAATCTGGAAAAGATAGCGATATCAATGAAAAGTGCACCAAACGCACGTTTGGGGCCGTTCGGAGCAAGTTTTTGCAAAACCTGACTTTGGAGCACACCAGATCTGAAAATCGTCGTTCTTGCCTCAGATCACCACAAAATCTCGAAATCAGTGGCATTTCTATAAAAAGTGGACAAAACGTACGTTTTGTGCTGTGCGGAGCATCTTTTGGCAAGATCTCACTTTTGAGCACACCAGATATGAAAATCGTCGTACCTGCCTCAAATCATCGCCAAATCTGGAAAACAGTGCATTTCTATGAAAAGTGCACAAAACGCACGTTTTGGCAAAATCTCACTTTTGAGCACACCAGATCTCAAAATCGTCGTACTGGCCTCAAATCATCGCCAAAAAGCAAAAACAGTGCATTTCTATGAAACGTGCACAAAATGCATGTTTGGGGCCGTGCGAAGCAAGTTTTGGCAAAATTGAGAAATTAAACGAGACTTACCTGTAAGTTGAAGTTTGATTGGAATTCTATGAGTCACCAACTGCAACAACGGATCACATGAGATTGCATCACGCATGCGCACGTCAGTTTTTAAAGCTCGAATGTGAATGTCATCCGAAAACGTATAAATGTACAAAATCATCTCCATAGGTTCTTATGCTATGACTGATGTATAACTGTTGTGTCAGGTAGCAAGGTGTTAAAAATTAACACCTGTAGGGAGGGGTAGAATGTAACCCTGGGTGGGCATGTCATCCCTTGTTGCAGTTGGTGACTCATAGAATTCCAATCAAACTTCAACTTACAGGTAAGTCTCGTTTAATTTCTCAATTCTATTTCATCACCACTGCCACAGGGATCCCATGAGATTTCAAAGCCAGACATTCACATGAGAAAAAATACCATGTTTAACAGACTGGAATTTAATGATGAGGTAAATTTATACAACAAGACCTAGTCGTGTTCAATAGGAACAAAGGTAACATATGTAGGCATTTGAGCCAAACAATGAATATGCAACATGTTAATAAATGTCTGCACCCAACAGTCAGGGTTTTAAGTGCAATTCTAGCTAGTCAATGGTTAAGACCGATGTGGCAAAGCCATCATTCCTTTGGAAGGGCTTGTTGTAAAATCGATCAAATGTCCTTTGTGAAGACCAACCAGCAGTATCCATAATTTCCTTGATTAGAACAGATGCATTTTTAGCTTTTGATACTGCTGCTGCCCTTGTACTGTGAGATTTGAAGGTGCTAACATCGACACCAGCATCTGCCATTACGGAACGAATCCACCTTGATATGGTATCTTTTGAGGCAGGGTGATGCGGTTTCACGTGGCTAAGAAAACGTTTTGTTTCAGTACCTCTCAATGGTTGTGTTTTCCGGAGATATTCTTTCATGTGAGTAAAAACACAAAGAGATTGATCTGCAGGGCAGGCTTGTAAAAGCACTGAAGGCAGCTTGTATCCTGGTCTACTTTGTTTTATGTGCTCTGGCAAAGCAAATTCAAAGAATGTAGGCCCTTCTTTCATAAACTGGGTGTCTAGTAGGTGTATGCTTTGTCCTCTTTGTGCGGAGACAAGTGCAATTAACATTGTCAGTTTTAGTGTCAAGGACTTTAAACTTGATTCAGTTGGCTTGGGTAATGATGACAAGTAAGAAAGGACTGGGTTTACATCCCATGTAGTACGGTACCGTGGTACAAGTGGATTGTTCTTATAGATGCCTTTCATGAATCGGGAGACGATGGGATGGCTCCCGATGTTCACATTGTCATTAGAAAGAATGACAGCAGATAGAGCACTTCTTGCAGTGTTTATAGTTGTGTATGATAATCCTTGTTCGTGCAAACTGACTAAGAAGTCCAGCACCATATTTAGAGGTGGGTTGTATGAATTAACGCCCCGTTTAGAACAAAACTCATGCCACTTCTTGATATAAGGGTGTATTGTTTCTGAGTACCAGTTGACTAGGACTGCAAGATGATATTGGTAGCTTTGCTCGAAATAGCTCTCTGGTTGAAAGATTCCCTGATACTTTGAAAGCCATTAATTTCAACCGTTGGCTGAGAGGGTGAACTGCATTGCAGTGGGGTTGGACTAGAAGAGTGTCCGACTGGGGAAGTAATAGAGAATGGTCCGTTAGGAGGTTCAGTAGAAGCGTAAACCATGGTTGTGTTGTCCAGAGCGGAACAATTAGGAGACCTGAGGATTGGTCTTGTTCGATCTTCTGTAGGCAGTTGGCAATGAGGCTGAAAGGGGGAAAGGCATAAAAGTAATCATCTTTCCAGTCCATGAAAAAAGCATTAATAAACTGTGCCCCAGGGTCAGGTCTCCATGAGACATATTTAGGGACTTTAAAGTTGAGTCTAGAGGCAAACAAGTCAATGTCAAACTTGCCCCAGCGCTCCTGTATAACATTAAAAATCCTCTGAGACAAGGACCATTCTGTAGATACCCTGAGTGCTCTAGATTCCTTGTCAGCTTGAATGTTTTCAGACCCAGGGATATGGGTGGCACTGAGCCAGATGTTGCGGTTTATACCCCATTCCCATATGCTGGTGGCCATATCGTTGCATGGCATTGATTTAATACCCCCCATTGCATTAATGTATGCCACAGTAGTGGTGTTATCAGACTGAACAGGTATGTGTTTCTCACTGAAAGTACCACAAAGGGATTTCAAGCACAATAGTACAGCTTTCATTTCAAGATAGTTTATGTGGTTGTTTTGTTCCTCAAGACTCCAAGGGCCCCCAGTGGAGATATTTCCACAGAGTGCTCCCCAACCCAGGGTTGAGGCATCAGTAGTGAGAATACGATCAGGCTTGCCATGGCTGATGGCTTTAGATGCTGTAAGGACATTATTCACCCACCAGATCAATTCTGTCCGAGAATGGGAAGACAGGGTCATAGTGGAATCAAAGTTTCCCTTGTTTTCACGGAGTTCACAAATTTTGTCATGTTCCAAATGTCTATAGTGCATTTCAGCAAATTCCACTGCTGGAAAGCTAGATACAAGGAAGCCTACGACCTGAGCGACAGTACGGATGGGGACTGTCCTGTGAAGGAGCAAACTTTCACAAGCAGATCTGACCTTCATGGCTTTAGCCTCCGTGAGGGTTACTGTCATGGTCAGACTATCCAGTACAAAACCCAGAAAATCTATTTTTTGCTAGGGTTGAAGCACAGACTTCACAGGGTGGATAGTGAAGCCAAGGTCGGTAAAAAGATTAACAGTATCCACTACATTTGCTTGGCAAGAGTTAAAACTCTGACCAATGAGTAAGGAGTCGTCAATATGCCCCATACATGTATGCCCAATAGAACGTAAACCGGCATAAACTGGCTTGAGGATTTTAGTGAAAATCCTTGGGGTAGATGTCAAGCCATTAGGTAGACATGTAAATTGGTAGATAAATATTTAAATTACCTGCGCAGCGTTATACTGAATGATGAAATGGAAAAAAATGTGTAAAATTTGACGCTGTTTGTAGAATGATTTTTCCCGACGTTTCGGCAATTCTGCCTTCTTCAGGGTACGAAACTATTAAAAAAACCGTTGAAAAGTTCGTTAATTTAGCACACGTGTCCAATTACATGATCACGCACGTGGCAGCGCGCGCTGGCGCGCGAGTGGGCAAAAAAAGTAAATTCACGTAAAACTAAAGTCTTGATTCACACCACTCGGGGCCATGGTTCCTTGCCTAAAAATGAAACGCATTTCCTGTTCCTTGTGATATTCTTGGTTAACACAGCCATAGAGAACAACCATCTCCCTCCATCAGCTACCAATCTCATTGTCGAACATGCACGCACCTCAAAATTTTTTGGGCGAATGAAAATATTTGAAATAAACCCATCAGGTGTATAGACGGCCAGTGTAAGAATTTCTTTATTCACAAATTTAGCAATTTCTGCATCAATAATAGTGATTTCAGCTGGTGAGAAATGAATTTTGTTAGGCCTGACCTTCTGTGTCGGGTAGTCACCCTCAAACCCTATATAATGATGCTTTATGGCATCCAAAATAACTGGGTCATTAGTCAATGATTCTCAAAATGTTAAATGGTATTTCACCTGACCTGCTCTAAAAAGTTCAACCCTTCGGTGCAGGTCCTCTAAATTAATACTACTGGTCACCAGTCTGGTGGGAACTGTTTCCCTTACCTGTTGTTCTAGTGTGTCTTGGTTGAGTTCTTGTGATTGTTCGCCTTTGTCTGAGTGGAGGCTCGGCCATTCCTAAAAAAGGACGGCGTTTGAAGGCACTGAAACGAGCATTTTGTGGTCGGTCATAAGGTTTAGACCGTGGATCCTTGAAAGACGAGGCTTTAGCCAAATAGTTTGACCCACTGGTCACGTTTTGCATTTGTTGTCCGGTCGTTTTACTTCGGACATTTCTTTAAGGTGTTTGGACAGGTCATCGCCAAACAAGTTTGTTGACGGCTTTATTTCCTCTTTACACAATCTAGTGTAAGGTGGATTAAGATCTGGCTTAATGAGTTCTCTGCGTTTCATGTTAAGCTTCCAGTTAGCATGTCCAAAGAGCGCACTACTGTCCATCACGTTTGTTAGGGTTTCCCGTGCGTTCACAGTCTTGCAACTCTGAATATCTTTGAATAGCCGGTCGGCTAGTATTGTGAGCGAGGATAAATCATGAATGATCGGTTCCTGCACACGTTGGAAAGCAAGGTCTACTGATCTGTTCTTTCTAGTCAGTAGGTCCCAGATTTCTTCGTTCACCAAGGTTGGGGTGAGATATTTGCAATTTGCAGGCGGCGGATACTTCTCGCCTCTCTCCTTCACTGAGTCTTGTGACAGTTCTCCAGTCAGAATATTGTCAAAAAGAGTGGCAATTTTCCCTCAATGTCAGAGGATTTTTTGTGGTTTGATAATAGCGCCTGAGTCAGGCTGTTGAGAAGGTCGTTGTTTGGCTCTGAGTCAGAGTGCGAAGTGGAAGGAGAGGACTTTGGACTTTGGCCGTTGCTCGAGTCGAGCAGTTGATTTGTGGCCGCAGTTAAGTCGAGTAAATTGGACGGTCCAGCTATATCCTCTTCCTCGTCTTCTTGTGGATCGAGTTGCAGAATAATATCCTCTCTGAGGCTATTAAAAGCTTTGGTTTGGGCTTTCGAAGCCTGGAAAAGTTGTGTGAGTGAGCTTTGTAAGCCTTGCAAAACTCCCGCCATGTCGGTCGAGCTGTTTTCCTCCTCGATCCTGGCGGAGTTTGCACTGGAATCTGTTTTTCCCTTGTCGTCAGCGCTCATATTCCTGTTGTCGAATATTCTTTCTTTCAGGTACTGCTATTGAAGCGAATTGGAACGAGGTGCGAAAGAACATTTTCCAAATTTCATTTAGTAAAAGTTTTTGCTGCTTACCGACGGCACAAAGCGATAAGCGCTGACGTGCGCATGGGTGATGCAATCTCTGTGGCAATGGTGACGAAATAGAATCTCACTTTTGAGCACACCAGATTTCAAAATCGTCGTATTGGCCTCAAATCATCGCCGAAAAGCGAAAACAGTGCATTTCTATGAAAAGTGCACAAAACGTACGTTTAGGGCCAAGCGGAGCAAGTTTTGGCAAAATCTCACTTTTCAGCACACCAGATCTCAAAATCGTCGTACTGGCCTCAAATCATCGCCAAAAAGCGAAAACAGTGCATTTCTATGAAAAGTGCAGAAAACGTACGTTTTGGGCCGTGCAGAGCAAGTTTTAGCAAAATCTCACTTTTGAGCACACCAGATCTCAAAATCGTCGCATTGGCCTCAAATAATCGTTAATAAGCGAAACCAGTGCATTTCTATGAAAAATGCACAAAACGTTCGTTTTGGGCCGTGCGGAGCAAGTTTTGGCAAAATCTCACTTTTCAGCACACCAGATCTCAAAATCGTCGTACTGGCCTCAAATCATCGCCGAAAAGCGAAAACAGTGCATTTCTATGAAAAGTGCACAAAACGTACGTTTAGGGCCAAGCGGAGCAAGTTTTGGCAAAATCTCACTTTTGAGCTCACCAGATCTCAAAATCGTCGTACTGGCCTCAAATCATCGCCAAAAAGCGAAAACAGTGCATTTCTATGAAAAGTGCACAAAACGTACGTTTAGGGCCAAGTGGAGCAAGTTTTGGCAAAATCTCACTTTTGAGCTCACCAGATCTCAAAATCGTCGTACTGGCCTCAAATCATCGCCAAAAAGCGAAAACAGTGCATTTCTATGAAAAGTGCAGAAAACGTACGTTTTGGGCCGTGCAGAGCAAGTTTTGGCAAAATCTCACTTTTGAGCACACCAGATCTCAAAATCGTCGCACTGGCCTCAAATAATCGTTAATAAGCGAAACCAGTGCATTTCTATGAAAAATGCAGAAAACGTACGTTTTGGGCCGTGTGGAGCACGTTTTGGCAAAATCTCACTTTTGACCACACCTGATCTCAAAGTCTTCAGTAGTTAGGAAATGGGGGTTCTGGACCACCCTTGTGATAATTTTTCACACACCGAACGAGAAATTCCACTTTAGCACAAACTTTTTCTGGTCAGTTCAACACAAGTTCAAAAAAGTCTTCTGCCAGTTTCCACCACAGATTACTTTTTCCAATCTGCTCAAATTCATCACAACAAATTTTCACCTCCCCAATCTCCAACGCACCCCAATCAGCAGAAATCAATTCCCACGAATTAATTTCTTTGTGTGCAAATTCACACATCCAAGTATGCATAAAATCCGCAGCATTTCACATTCATCTTCTCCAGCATCTTTTCATCAACATGATATTTTACTTTCAACTGGAGCATTTCCACAGCTATTGCAGCTTTCTCTTTCCTCTTCATAAGTCGCACAATTTGGTTCTTTTTCTTCTCAAACAAATCAGCTTTTACTTGTTCTTCACTTTTCTCCATTTCTTCTTCTTTCACAACATTTTGCTTTACACTCCAATGTCCCCATGCCCAAGTGCTCACGCCATCTGCTCGCACAAATGGCTTGGATCTTCTCGACTTCTTCTTTCACGAGCTTCATTTTAGATGGACATATTTTTTTTGAATTTTTTTGAAAATTATAATAATTCAAGAATTAAGCTCAACAAAACTACATCATCATTTCCCAATTTTACTTTCAGGACAGAGAAATTAACTGTTCGCATTTTCCCGACAACAACTCCATCGCCCACATTGTATTCACATTTTACCGAGCCTGATAAACCATTCCATGTCACTGTCGATCCTCCTTCCACTCCAACATTGATATCGACCCGGGATTGTCTAGACCTATTTTTATGAATCATTCCAGCGCCCACAATTTTCACATCCTGAGGAAAGAATAGAAAGTTTGAAACACCAAACAAGAAATGATTCGGGTCATCACTTTTGCGGAAATGCCCTTCAACAAAGACTCTGTTTCCAATGATTCTATGCCCATTCATGTCAAGGTTTGTTTGCATAATCATCTTCTCGCTCTCAAATGAAAACGGGGAATCGAAAACGCTCGCTGGAACATCTGAAACATTTCTCTTCACCCCATAGACAATCAAATGCGCATTTTCTTTCGCTGCATCAGAAGCTGTTCCTGCCCAATGCATGTCCACCATCAAATATTCTGGAGGTGAAATGTGCCATTTGTGCACGTGCACGATCGATCGGATCATTGTTTGCACCGGTGCATCTCCCGAAAATGGTTTGCTTGCTTGTCGTTTCACATTCAGTGCAGTCGACACACAAGTCAAAGTCGCTCCCTGAAGTTTAGCAGGAAAAAATTCAAAACAAATCGTACATTCCCCCTCGGGAATTGGAAAAAAAATTGAATCCGAGTCTTCCCAAGAATCTGTTGTCAGCTTGCTTGGAAATTTGAAATGCATATGCCTTCTTGTTGAATTCGTGAGGAGATCCAGCGAAAGTGTCAATCTCTGTCCCAGTGATATTTGACTCATCGCTTGACTCATCCACGTCATCCATCCACAGGTGAAACACGTTTGTAGCGTCAACTGAGGTGATCTGGGATTGGTGAATCAATCTAGCGACACTATCCACATCTCCCTTTGTCGCAGCATCCTTGCTATCACTCGCTGACCCCAAATTGGTGATCTTGTTCCCACGCATGTCAACTTCCCCAGTCACAGTTCCTCCAGCTTTGGGGAGATTCTTCCCAGCTTCTGTGTCCACATAGGCTTTCGTTGCAGCATCAGTGTTAAAGGTGGGTGTTCCGAGATATATGATCTTCTCTCCTCCCATATGTATCGCGCCCGTCATAGTTCCCCCAGCTTTGGGGAGAAAATCTTCCGCAATTTTTTTGTCCACATAGACTTTCGTGACGGCATCTGTGTATGCAGTAGGTTCTCCAACATTCACGATCTTCTTCCCACCTGCATCACCTGTCCACCTTCCCGAATCCACATAACCCTTCGTTGCAGCTTGAGCATCCATAGTCGGGTCATTCAAATTAAATATGTTGTGATGCCCCATGTCTAAGTCAACTTCCATGGCGAAAATTTCATTCCGAGGCAAGAAAGTTCTCCTGATGTCTTCAAATGGCATGAGCGTGTCGTAATTTGTTCGATAAAACTGTCGGTCATTTTGCTTCACATTGATCACGTTGAAGTTGTGTTTCAAGTCCAAATCTTTCGTGACTTCATGAGTTGGTGGAGGCGCGTCAGGGTGCCAACTTTTCAGTGTGAGCATGTTCACGGCGGATTTATCACTTGCAGTATCTGTCGCCAGATTCAAAATCTTCTGATTCTTGGCATCAAAGTGATAACCATCACTTGTCAGGAAAAGTGATTTTGCGGTATAGAGAGTCAGTGCATCGTTATCTCCCCCAGTTTGCAGGTTGACGATCGAGTGATAGTTTGCGTCCAAATGATCTGTCAGAACGATTTGATCCGCTTTGTTGGTTTTCAGGGCAAACCCAGTGTCGAGTTGCGCCTTCGTGACAGCGTCAGAATCGCTTGTGCCTTTGGCGAGGTGAGTTAACTTGCGATTATTCGCAAACCAATTTCCCTGGCGAAGAGGCATGCCACCACCACCAGCATGTTGCTCCAGAAGTCTGAGGCGATTGAGAATGTCTGAATCCTCGTTTTGCGCTTCTTCATTGAAAGCTCCCATTTTCATTCTCCAAACTCGATTTCGTCGTGATCCACACCAAGTCTTTCACAAATCATCTTGTGGTGAGCTTTTATGACATTGTCGCTCAATTCTTCTCCCTTATAAAGCACGAAAATTTGAATGTCTCCATGAAAGGAGACAGTTGTATTTGGGTTGATATCGCCAAAGACCATTGTCGACGCCCCGGGAGATGTGGAGGCATTGAAACTTTTCAACTTTTTCCCATTTACCCAACAACTGGAGACAGGTTCCGACGAATTCGACACGACCCAATGAATTGAAAGGCAATGCCACTCATTGAGAACGGAAAGATCAGCTTTGGCAGAATAGCTGCCAATTTCCTCATTCGCCTTTCCATCTATCCCTGCAATCAACAGATTTCCATTGTCTTTGAAACACACGAACTTGTCCCAACCTCCATCGTCGTGTCCAAACAAGCCATTGCGAAGGTTATAATATGACCCATTGAATGAAGCAAGTCGGAACAGGATAAAAATGTTCACGATGTCCGCCGCACCACCTTGGGGATTGAGATTTATGTCGGAAATTAGTTTGTCGTTGACACCGTCGAAAGTCATGAAAAATCTCTTCGCATTCTTCTGCGTTGAAAGGGTTGGCATTTGATTCTGCATAGTTTGAGTTGCATCCAGACTGGAGAGAGTGCGGTCAATCAACTTCTTGATTTTTCGTGTCCCATCGTCCAGAAGAACTTGCCATTCCCGATCCACGCAATAGAAACATTCCTCATTTTCGTTTATGAACGCGTCAACATACGTTGAAGTTGCTGCAGCAAGTATTGACAGGAGACCAGATTCCGCAACTGTCTTGTCCACATATTCTTTTGTCGCAACATCGAACTCATTCACAGGGGTGGAAAGGTTTGTGATTTGGTTGGAATTCATGTCTACATTTCCTGTGATAGACCCGCCAGATGAAATGGAGTTGGAATCTACGTAATGAATAGTTGCGAGATGCGATGTGTCCTCATCAGCTTTTTCATTTAAATGTCCCATTTTAAATCTCCTCGTCAAAGTTTTTGCAGACAGTTTTCTTCGGTTGATCCACATAGAGAAATGAAAAATCGTTTTCAGTTGCCTTGAGCAGTTTCTGTTCATCTATCTCCAGTTCAGTTGCAATGCGTTTGCAATCTTTAGGAGGAAATCGGAACAAGCAAAAATAGGAACAATTGTCGCGAATATCTTTTGGCACCTTGAAGAATCTCTGGGCAAGATAGATCAAACTGCAGTTGCAATGTCTCCCATTGAAAAACCAGTTGATCATTTGCTCCTGATTGCGGTCACAAGCAAAGTCATCGAAGATCACAACGCGCTGACCCGCGGCATCCTGAAACAATTCTTTCAACGGAACACATTCGGTAAAAGGTGTCAAGACCTGGTAACCTGCAACGGGATTCGCGCGCTTTTCAAAATCTTTCAGGAGACCTACATACTTATCCTGATGCAAGTTTTTTTGCGAAAAGAATGATTTCGTCAAAGAAGAGCAGGCGATAAATCATATTCAAGAGTAAATTTGTCTTTCCGCAGTTAGAAGGTCCACATATGAGCATACGAAAGTTTTCGCTTGACATGGCAGGATGGATTTGTTGAAATGAATCAGTTGATTCGGAGAGAAAGTCAAAATTAGAGAAATGCATTTTGTCTTGTCAAATAAAAATGTCGGTCAAGAAATGGGCAGAACTTGCCTCTGCGAAAGAAGCCAAGTCGAAACAATCTCATCAAGAGATTCTCGCTGCATTCAAGCAGAGAAAGATTGAGGAAGAAATGAAGGCAACTTCATATGAGAAAATGCTGAATCCTGTAACGAAGAAATAAGATGTGTTGAAGGTGGTTGAACCAGTTGCAACATCTCAGAGCTCACTTCCAAGCTCACTTTCACCTTCACTCAGCTCACTTTCAAATTGGGGTGAAACAAGTCAAGTTGAAGGACAAGAGCTTAGTGAGAACTTGAATGAAGAAGATGCGGAAAATCTTTCACCCGCTAATAAGCTGCTTTACTATATCAGGAAAGATTATCCCATGGAACAAGCTATGGATTTGGCTTTTGGTCCTTCAACCACAAAACAGTCACACACTGAACCACTTATACCACATTCACCAGATTTAACGTTGTATTCACCTCCAGCAAGTCCAACTTTATCTGAACCAACTCTGGCGAAACCAACTGAACCAGATTTGCCTGAACCACCTGAACCAGATTTGACTGAAGCACTTGAATCACCTGAACCAACTCTGACGGAAGCACTTGACTTAGCAAATGCGCCAAAACCAAAGAGAGTGATGCCTCCCAGAAGTGATGAGACAAATGTTTTGGCAAATCTTAATCGCATTATCAATCAGAATTGGGATAATCCGAATTATAAAGTCAAATCTAAACACTCTGAGTTCAGTGGCGCAACAATTCCTGAACTAATAGAAATAAGAGATAAAATTCGTCAACAAAGAGCAGAACGAGCAGATGCAGGTGAAAAGATGGGAAAAAAGCAATTCGGCTTTACGGGGAAAGGTCTTCAAAATTCATTCAATTCCCTCATCAACCACCTGGAAGTTGGACTTGGTTCAATACAAGCTGGAAACACTTCGACAAAGTTGAGGCACGATTTGGTGGAGATTGTGCGAATTTTGCATGAATCAGAAATCCTCTCCAGTGATCAGGGAGAAAAACTGTTGAAGCAAATAAAATGATTCCGCTTTTGTTAGACTCACAACTGGCCAAACACCAGAATCCTCATCAACATTCACACGATTTCGAAATACGCTTTGACCCCCCGATAACACTGGATGAAGGAAAGAATTATGAAGCAGCTTTGAATAAGCTCGTGACAATGAACTATTCGTGGTATAACATCAGGGATGAATATGGAAATAATTCGCTGAAATGGAAGACAACGAGTGAAAGTGTTTGGAAGACCATAACATTTGAAAATGGTATGTATGGGTATAAAACCATAAACGCGGTTTTACAAGGCGAGATTGGTTCAGAGAAAGTCAACCTGTTTTTCGACAAGAGCGTGTTCAAGACGATTATGACTTTGGACAACACGATTGAAGTGGATTTGAGAAGTGGGGATTTTGCGAATCTGCTTGGATTTGAGAAAAAGATTCTGACTGGTGGGACAAATGTTTCAGCTTTTATCCCAAATATCACAAGAGGTGTGGATTGGGTCTATCTGCATTGTGACCTGATTTCAAGGGAAGTTGCGAATATAGACAACAATGTGTTGTTTGCCCTGTCAACGTCAATGTTGCATGTGAGTTATCCGTTTTCTGTGGAACCCATGAGGTTGGAATGGCACCCTGTGAATAAGCACATGATTCAAGCAATTCGAGTTTATGTGACAGATGGGAGAAACAATCCACTGGATATGAATGACATGGATATGGCTTTTACGATGTATATTCGGGAGGAAGATGAGAAATAAATCGATTTCATAGAAATGGATTTAAGATTGTGCAATAAGTTGATTTAGACGAATGAGAGCGTTCTGAGAAACTTGGGGTTTGGGTCTGACTTTAGATCTGAGTTTGGGTTTGGGTTTCGCACGAGTTGGAGCGACAGGAATAGTAATAGCATCCGCAAATTTGACTTTGGGAACTTGTGCGACTGGTTTCGCTGGCTTTGAATTTGCTCGCAACATAGATTGGAGTTTGTCCCCAGCTTTCTTGACAATTACCTTGGATCCTTCATCCGCAGCTTTTTCGACAGATTTTTTGACAAGTTGACTAGCCGCGGACTTTGCCAAACCCAGGAGAGGTTTTCCGATTTTCATTAAACTGTCTCGAATGACTCCAGTTCCTTTGTGCTTCCAAACATACTTCCCGCGAGATGGGAGATAGATTTTCTTCCATTCTGAGGGGTGATTCATAATTTTGTTTGTCAGAATAAAATGTTTAGATCACCAGAATATCTCGAGAAAACCACTTTCACCAGATTTCAATTAAATACTCCCCTGACGTTTCCAGGAAATGCTCAATCGCAAAAGAAGGATGGATATAAATTCCATGTCACTGACAGAAGCAACTGGTATGACTGGTACAATGCGTATCTTCGCGTGAATTACACCTTGGAGGCAAAAGCAAATGGTGCTCAAGTTGCAGCAGATCAAACATGCTCCACCTTGAACAGTTCGTTTTCACTGATAAACAAAATCAAAGTTTCGTCAAATGCCAAGACACTCTACAATCTAGATAATGCGCACAAAGCAGTTTTCGTCAAGAATCTCCTGGAATATTCAGATGACTATTCAAGAAGTGCAGCCAAGTCGCAGTTTTGGTATTTGGATACAGCAAATGATGTGACATTGAACAACAACGCAGGAATCAAAGCAAGAGAATTGTTGACGCAAGCGCTGAATTCATTTGAAACCATCATTCCCCTCAATCGTTATGCATTCTTTGAAGAGTTGGAAGATTCACTCCTGCCACCAATGGCAATGGAATTTGAAATTGATTTGCAGGCTGATGCAGAATTGATCTGGCAACAGGCTGGTGGTCCAGCACGTCGAGTTGTTGTTCGCACCTTTGAATTGTGGGTGCCGATGTTGACTTTTTCTCCCAAAGGGCAGTTGGAGGTAAATAAAAATTTTCTGAAACCAAACAAGTGGACTTTTCTTCAAGAATCAATTCACCCATCTTCAAGCAGGAGAGATGCTGAAGACATTTGGCAGTTGTCCCCAGGGGTGAAAGATGCAAAACATGTGTTTATCTGGCTTCAACAAACTCAAAGATCAAACGCTTTGGCATTCAATCCACATATTTTCGACACATTTAACGTTGATGGGGATAACACTGCAAAACTAGCCAATTGTCGACTGCAATATGGTCAAGAATTTTATCCAGAGATTGAATATGATGCAAATTTCAAGCTGCGAATTCTGGAAGATGCTTTGAACTATCGTTACCGGAAAAATGACTATAACACTGGAGTTCAATTAAGTGTTGTGAATTATTCAACGCTTTATCCACTGATTTATTTCGACTTACGTGAAAACAAGAACAATCTAACGAATGACCCAAAACAACTGGTGTTTCACTATAGATTAAATGAAGCTGCAAATGCTTTTGACTACACAATATATGCCTTGGTTTTGAAGGAAAAAGAAGTGGTCCTGGATGTAGTTGGGGGAGAACTTGTAGTTGTCTAGAAAATGACAAACTATTTCAAAACCAAATTAAATTTCTCTCCCGGCCAATTGAAGAAACTGGAAAAAGCATTTGAAAGCAATCAAGCTGTCACACTTAGATTGAAATTCGAGAATTTGAGTGGAGATCACGATGTGAACCTGACAAAGACACAACTCAATCGCATCAAGAAAGCCAAAGAAGATGAGCGGGGAGTGGATTTGAAAATCAGTAAAACACAGATGAGGCATGTTGTGAGCAAAGGAGGAAATTTATTTTCAGCTTTAGTTGGTCTGGCAAAACCCTTGCTTGTTCCTGCAGCAAAAGCATTGGGCATGGCTGGATTGCGTTTTGGAGCAGAAAAAGCATTGGAAAAGATATTTGGAAGTGGTGCAATTCCTCCCAGAGCACCTGAGTTGTTCGGATTGGTGTCACAGTTGACAAGTGGTCAGAAATCGTTTCTGCGGAACTTTCTCGCATCGCAAGGAGTGAAAGTTGGTCGAGGGCAGAAAGGCGGCTTGCTAGGAACCTTGGCAGCATTTGGGATACCCCTTGCGATTCAACTTGTGTCAAAAGTGTTGGGAAAGGGTTTGCATGTGAATCCGCATGCATTTGCAGGAAATGGAATGCGTTTAGAACCTCCACAACCATTTGCGGGAAGTTGGAACACGTCAACATTACCATATGTGAGGCGAGGAAGAGGGAAGGGAAAAAAACTCGCGCTGGTCGTTCGTCGACAAAGCACTGAGCAATTATGATCTGCAAAATTAACGCGACAAACTTGGAATTCCATTGAAAGGAATCTTCGCAAGAAATGAGGAACTGGGAAAGAATCATTCCCCCTGCATCATCAATCTGGATGATTTGGAAAATGTGGGAACGCATTGGGTCGCATGTTGGAAACGCGGAAATGAATTCTGCTGGTTTGATTCGTTTGGAATGGCTCCACCAATCTAATGGGAGGAGAACGTGAAAAGGTGGAATCCGGGGATGAAATCTTTCCTGAGAAATGGGTTCCAGATACAAGCTCTGGATAGTTTGAAATGTGGGTATTATTGTTTGTGGTTTCTGAAAATGAGATGAATTTGGGGAGAAAATATGAGGAAATGCTTGAAACTTGGTCAGATGATGTTGCGGAAAATGAAAGAGATAGTTAGATATATTAATTCCCTCTAAAATGAAATCGTATTGCGTGAAAGAGAAGAAAGAAACAGAATGCGTTGAACCAAGTGGAACATTTCTCGCGAAGAATGGCAGACCTATGTGGTTTTGCCATTGTGCAAGTTGTGGGATAAAGAAGACAAGATTTGTCAAGATATCGGGAAACTGAGTCTGCCATCACAAGGTGGGGGCGGGCGAGAAGGATCTGGATTCGGCGAACTTGCTTTAACTGGTTTGGCACATGCCATGCCATGGATAGGGAAAAAAGTAGTGGAGATGGGACGATTCGGTGCCAGCGAGTTGTTGCGAAATGCAAATATGCAGAAGAAAGCTGTGAATTTCGCAATGGAGAAGAGCAAGCCTCGGATATGCTCAATCAGTTGAGTGTGATTGTGAGGCCGAATAAAAAGTACAAGACAGATCGCAAGGATTTGGATGGGAGAGGTGTGGATGTGCATAAGTTAATTGGAAAGTTACCGAGACCAGAAAGTGGATTCACTCTCCCCGGACACAACTTCACTGGACCATTCAATCCATTGCACAAGCAAGTGAAATTCGATAAAAGTGGAAAGATAACACAAATCATGCAACAGCCCACAGGCAAAACAGATGCTGTAGCGATGCAGCATGATTTGGATTATTCTATCTGCAAAGATGATCGTAAATGCAAAAATGAAGCGGATAGAAAGATGGTTGCTGCATTGAATGCGATTCCCTGGAAAGAAAGGCAATGGGGACATGCACTGGCAAGAAATGTGATTGATGCAAAGCAAAAGTTAGGGATGGGGAAAAGACAGGGAAACTAGCAGAGATTTCGAATGCTGACTGGACTCGAAATCTCGAATTGCATAAACCAGTCAGGAGACACTTCGAGAAAAGGAGGGTGATAGCATTTGGTGTGGATGATATCTGGACTGCTGATCTGGCGGAGATGGTAAACTTTGAGGAATGGAACTCAGGATATAGAAATATTCTGGTTGTGTTGGATGTTTTCTCCAAATTTGCATGGGCGAAAGAATTGGTGGGAAAGTCAAGTGAAGAATTAAAGGAGAAACTGGAGGAAATATTTGATGAAACAGAAAGGAGACCAAACAAATTGTGGACAGATGAAGGTAATGAGTTCAAAGGAGATTTTACGAAATTCTTGCGAAAAATGGAATTGGCATTTATCACACCAAAACCAAAGAAAAAGCAAGTGTTGCGGAAAGATTTATCCGAACATTGAAGGAAAGAATTTGGAAGCATTTCACAGCTGCGAATACGCGAAAATGGATTGATGTGTTGCAACCGATTGTGAGAGATTATAATCGAAGTTTTCATCGAAGTGTGGGAATGACTCCAACAGCTGCAAGTGTGAAAAGCAGGGAGAGAGAAGTTTTCGAAAATTTGTATCCGAATGAGTTATTGAAGCAAGTTGAGCAAAGTTCAAAATTGGAGAAAGAGTGAGAATTGTTAAATATAAGCGAATGGAATATGACAAAGGTTTCACCCCGAATTGGTCGCGGAAAGTGTTTGTTGTAGTTGGTGTGAAAAGTTCCAAGCCAGTGACATATGAAGTTGCAGATTTGAAGGGAAAGAAAGTGGATGGAAGTTTCTATGGAGAAGAATTGTTGAAGGCACAGCAGAAAGTCAAAGCAGATGTGGAAGGAGTGAAAAAGAAGAAAAAGATAAAGCGACCCATCAAGTTTCGTGATTTGGATTCATCAGCAGTGGATACGGATTGGATGGAAAAAGAATGAATTGAGAAAAAATGGGTTCGTTAAAAGTACTAGACTTGATATGTTCAAAGACATTTGATGATTCGCATAGAAAACAACTGGAGAGTGAAGCTGCGAGTGAAGCTGCGAGTGAAGCGAAAAATGTGAGCGAAGCAAAAAGCGAAGCAAAGAGAGAAGCAAAGAGTGTGAGTGAAAGTTCAAGTGACTGTTCAAGTGTGAGTAAAGTTGAAATTTTGTTTGAATCTTTTGTGAATCTGGAGGAAAGAGTTGCATTGCTTGCAGCAGCATTAGACAATCAAAGTAAGATTCTGCTGGAGATAAAGGAAACTTTGAAGATGATTTAAATGTGTGAATTTGCACACAAAGAAATTAATTCGTGGGAATTGATTTCTGCTGATTGGGGTGCGTTGGAGATTGGGGAGGTGAAAAGTTGTTGTGATGAATTTGAGCAGATTGGAAAAAGTAATCTGTGGTGGAAACTGGCAGAAGACTTTTTTGAACTTGTGTTGAACTGACCAGAAAAAGTTTGTGCTAAAAGTGGAATTTCTCGTTCGGTGTGTGAAAAGTTATCACAAGGGTGGTCCAGAACCCCCATTTCCTAACTACTGTCGTCTTACTGGCCTCAAATCAACGCCAAAAAACCAAAACAGTGCATTTCTATGAAAAGTACACAGAAAGTACGTTTTGGGCCGTGCGGAGCAAGTTTTACCAAAATCTCACTTTTGAGCACACCAGAACTCAAAATCGTCGTTCTGGCCTCAAATCATCGCCAAAAGCGAAAACAGTGCATTTCTATGAAAAGTGCACAAAACGTACGTTTTGGGCCGTGCGGAGCAAGTTTTGGCAAAATCTCACTTTTCAGCATACCAGATCTCAAACTCGTCGTACTGGCCTCAAATCATCGCCAAAAAGCAAAAACAGTGCATTTCTATGAAAAATGCACAAAAAGTACGTTTTGGGCCGTGCGGAGCAAGGTTTGGCAAAATCTCTCTTTTGAGCACACCAGGTCTCAAAATCGTCGTACCGGCCTCAAATCATCGCCATAAAGCGAAAACAGTGCATTTCTATGAAAAATGCACAAAACGTTCGTTTTGGGCCGTGTGGAGCACGTTTTGGCAAAATCTCGCTTTTGACCACACCAGATCTCAAGTCGTCGTACTGGCCTCAAATCAACGCCAAAAAACCAAAACAGTGCATTTCTATGAAAAGTACACAGAAAGTACGTTTTGGGCCGTGCGGAGCAAGTTTTACCAAAATCTCACTTTTGAGCACACCAGAACTCAAAATCGTCGTTCTGGCCTCAAATCATCGCCAAAAGCGAAAACAGTGCATTTCTATGAAAAATGCACAAAACGTTCGTTTTGGGCCGTGTGGAGCACGTTTTGGCAAAATCTCGCTTTTGACCGCACCAGATCTAAAGTCGTCGTACTGGCCTCAAATCAACGCCAAAAAACCAAAACATTGCATTTCTATGAAAAGTACACTAAACGTAGGTTTGGGGCCGTGTGGAGCAAGTTTTACCAAAATCTCACCTTTGAGCACACCCGACTCCTGGACTCGCTGAATATTCACAGCACTCTTTGGTGAAGGCCATGTAACATTTTCATCTTCTGCAAGACTGCGTAGGAACGAAGTCATCAGCATTCAAATCACTACTTCGGTAATACTGTTCCAGTTTACTTGGTCGTGGTGATGGTTTTGAGGAATGCGGTTTTTTGTTAGATTCTGAAGATTCTGATTCTTCATCAGACTGTTCTTGGTATTCAGAACCTGTGTCGGCAGAACTTTCATTATCTTTTGCGATGTTTCTGCTGTTTCTGGCATTTCTGTTTTTTCCTGCCGTGCTTCTACTGTGAGAAGACAGAGGGCGATGCTCGCCTGTCCCCTCGTTTTCCTCTGAGTTGTCGTCGCTTTCCACTGACTTGTCGGAACTCTCCTCGTGACCCTCGTTTACATACAGGTCGATTTCTGATTTCAGGCCAGTGTATACCCTCGACGACTTCAAAAGATTTCTTAACTCGCCAGAGTTTTCTTTTACGTTGTGCACCGTTCTGAGATGTTTGCCCATGTAGATTGCGACAGTTCCACACCGCTTGTTGAATGTAACATAATTGACGTCAAACGGGGAATGTCTTCCTCTTCTATGCCGCCTTTCCTGACGTGCATTTGTATATGACGTTGAAAGTTGTAGCCGGAAAAGAAGCAGCCTGTTATCCTACACATCCTCTTCTTATGATGGCGTCTTTTCTTCTGCTCGCTGTCGCTCTTCAGCTTTCTTTCACCTTTCTTCTGCGTTCTTTTTCGTTTTCTTTACGGGCGCTTCGTCATCGCTCTTCAGGGGACTTGCTGTTCTCTTATTCGTTTCCTTTACGGGCGCTTGGAAATCGCTCTCGCTGTCTGTTGTAAGGGCACTTGCTATTTTCTCCTTTGCCTTCTTTACCGGTTCGTGGTCGCTCTCACTGTCTACTGGTCTGGCTTTTCTTTTCCTGGATTTCTTCTCTTCGTCGTCTCTCTCAATGTCCTTATCTGCATCGCCACCTGTTTGATCTTCGTTTAAGTGAAACGTTTCTGGCACACAGTCTAGCGTTAACTTGTACATTCCATATAATGTCTCAGTGTCAAGGGCTCTTGAAGCTTGGTCATCAATCTCTCGTTGTAGGTGGTGCTGAGAGATCCAGGACATGCACCCCAAGGCCCGTTTGGCGCACCTTTGTAGCATTTCCAGGCCCAAAGCATCCGCTGCTTGGTAAAGAACTGCACAGTGGTGATAATCGGAGAGAAACGTGTTCAAGTTAATGTCTTTGTCCATGTTGTACGGTACTCTTTGTATTTTTACCTTCAAGACATCCTTCGCTGCTTGGTCACCATTGTAAGCATGATATTATATTATATTATATTATATTATATTATATTATATTATATTATATTATATTATATTATATTATATTATTATATATTATATTATATTATATTATATTATATTATATTATATTATTATATATTATATTATATTATATTATATTATATTATATTATATTATATTATATTATATTATATCATATCATATCATATCATATCATATTATATTATATTATATTATTATATATTATATTATATTATATTATATTATATTATATTATATTATATTATATTATATTATATTATATTATATTATATTATATTATATTATATTATATTATATTATATTATATTATATTACCGTGTTTTCGCATGTGTTCGACGTTTTCAACAAGAAGCATAAAGTTGTGCCGATATTAAAACCGAGTGTATTCGCAGATAGTATTAAAGTCATGCTATATATCCTGCAAATTTGAATTTGTTTGATGTAATCCCCTAAGAGATATTAACGATCAAATTGTAGCCTCGTTTCCTTGTTTGAAAAACTTGTAAACAAGGCTAGAAACAAACCGCTGAGCCGATAATAACGCCGAGTGTATTGGCAAATAGTATTAAAGACGTTGTATATATCCTGCGAATATAAGGAAGTGTGATGAAATCCCCTCAGAGATATTAACGTTCAAAGTATAGCCTCGTTTGCATGTTTGACGCACTTTTGGGTCCGCCATATTGGACAAAATTCAACTGTTAATAACTCGCACGTTTTAGAAGCTGTTTCCTTGACTTTAGCAACACGGTTAGATCACTTTGGGATCTAACTCGATTGGTATAAACACTGCCATAAACACAAGATCTGACGATGTTATTAACGGTTGAAATTTGCAGCTAATTAATTATTCAGTTATTAATTACTCCTAAGCACAATGATGAATTCACGAAAAGCTTACACCAAAGTGTTCCTTTCCTGGTGTATCAACTACATCTATCATAAAAGTATAGATAAACCCTCGTCCTTTGTCTCTAAAAGCCATAAAGTGATTTCTTGAGGGGAGGGTTAAATATCTAAAGATAAACTGCTGACTATGCAAAAGCAAACACTTTCGGTTGGAAAAAAAAGTTTCCTAGAGTAGCACTAGGACCTTATGTCATAGTTCTGATAGTTGGTTTGGTCGTGCATAGTCTTAAAAAGGTCTAAATAGAGTACAAATGCGGAGCACAGAAGAGCGTGTACTCACCGCTCCATGGCTTGTCCCTGCTGTGATGACCAGCTTCATGTACGGACACTGATATGTCTTAAAACGAACCCCATCATAACTCCTAAAGTATTAGCGCTTTAGACTTCAAATTTAGCAGATAGTACAAAATCATAAGGTCAGTAGATTGACAGTGTCGATGTCTCATTGTGACGTCATTATGACATTATTGTAAATGGCTAAGAAAAAACATTTTTGAAAACTAAATGCTGAATGGAGAAAGATATGGACTTGTGCTTTGATGTGCTACATTAACAGATTATTAGGATGTTCAGTGCCAAGTTTCAGATGATTTGGATAAATTGTCCATTTTTATAATTGTTTTCTTTGAGAAAAATTCTAAAATGGCGATCCTGATTCTTGGATGGCATCATATTTTGAAACCCAAATTCTAAATTGAGACAGATATTGTGCGATTTGTATGAAAAGTGCACAAAACGCACGTTTGGGGGCCATTTGGTGATATAACGTGGAAATAAGTTAAGCGACATTTTGCCATTTCGGCGGGACAGTGTCATAACTATGCATTTACGAAGAGTATTCACGAAGTCCGACTGTTAAAACCGAAAATTCCCGAAAAATTGACGAAGAGGCTTCGTAATTTTTCTCGTAGGAGCGAACAAATGACTCATAAGTTATCACAAGTAAAAAATTTAGTTTTCTATCTTACAAACATTCACTAAGCAAATGGAACGAATTAAAGCAGCTCAAAATGGACTGAGCCGATATAACGGACGCATTTTGGTTACAGATAAATGTCACGATTGACACAGCCTCTCCAGCAAACAAAGGCAACTTTGATTTCAAGCTAAACTGTAATCCACTTCAATCATTGCAATCCTGCTCTTTATCTCCAAACTACCAATTTGTTTTGTATTATAGGATCTTTTTATCGAACTAAGTTGTATATTTTGTGCCATTTGGCGATATAACGTGGAAATAAGCTAAGCGAGACTTTGCCATCTGGACGGGACAGTGTCATCAGTATGCATTTACAAAGAGTATTCACGAAGTGCGACGGCCAAAACCGAAAGTGCCCGAAATATTGACGAACAGGCTCCGTATTTTCTCTCCTAGGAGGCAACAAAATGTCTCATGAGTTATGACAAACAAACAATGAATTTTTCCATGTTACAAACATTAACTAAGCAAATTCAACGAAGTAAAGCAGCTCAAAATAGATTGAGCCGTTATAACGCACGCATTTTGGTATCCGATAAATGTGACGATTGACACTGCCTCTCCAGCAAACAAAGTCAAATTTGATTTCAAGCTTAACTGTAATCCACTTCAATCCCTGCAATCCTTCGCTTTATCTCCAAACTACTACTTTTGTTTTGTACTATAGGATCGTTTTATCCAACTAAGTTGTATATTTCGTGCCATGTGGCGATATAACGGGAAAATAAGCTAAGCGAGACTTTGCCACTTCGGCGGGACAGTGTCATCAGTATGCATTTACGAAGAGTATTCACGAAGTGCGACGGCCAAAAGCGAAAGTGCCCGAAATATTGACGAATAGGCAAGGTAATTTTTCTCCTAGGAGGCAACAAAATGTCTCATGAGTTATGACAAACAATCAATCTATTTGGCCATGTTACAAACATTAACTAAGCAAATTCAACGAATTAAAGCAGTTTAAAATAGATTTAGCCGTTATAACGCACGCATTTTGGTTTCCGATAAATGTGACGATTGACACTGCCTCTCCAGCAAACAAAGGCAAATTTCATTTCAAGCTAAACTGTAATCCACTTCAATCCCTGCAATCCTGCGCTTTATCTCCAAACTACTACTTTTGTTTTGTACTATAGGATCTTTTTATTCAACTAAGTTGTATATTTTGTGCCATTTGGCGGTATAACGTGGAAATAGGCTAAGCGAAATTTTGCCATTTCGGCGGGGCAATGTAATCAGTATGCATTTGCGAAGAGTATTCACGAAGTGCGACGGCCAAAACCGAAAGTGCCCGAAATATTGACGAATAGGCTCCGTAATTTTTCTCCTAGGAGGCAACAAAATGTCTGATAAGATATAAGAAAAAACAATTTATTTTTCCATCTTACAAACGTTAACTAAGAAAATGCAAGTATGTAAAGCAGCTCAAAAGAGATTGACCCGTTATAACGCACGCATTTTGGTTTCCGATAAATGTCACGATTGACACTGCCTCTCCAGCAAACAAAGGCAAATTTGGTTTCAAGCTAAACTGTTATCCACTTTAATCCCTGCAATCCTGCGCTTTATCTCCAAACTACTACTTTTGTTTTGTACTATAGGATCTTTTATCCAATTAAGTTGTATATTTTGTGTCATTTGGCGATATAACGTGGAAATAAGCTAAGCGAGATTTTGCCATTTCGGCGGGACAGTGTCATCAGTATGCATTTACGAAAAGTATTCAGGAAATGCGACGGCCAAAATCGAAAGTGCCCGAAATATTGACGAACAGGCACCGTAATTTTTCTCCAAGGAGGCAACAAAATGTCTGATGAGTTATGACAAACAAACAATGAATTTTTCCATGTTACAAACATTAACTAAGCAAATTCAACGAAGTAAAGCAGCTCAAAATAGATTGAGCCTTTATAACGCACGCATTTTGGTATCCGATAAATGTCACGATTGACACTGCCTCTCCAGCAAACAAACGCAAATTTGATTTCAAGCTAAACTGTAATCCACTTCAATCCCTGCAATTCTGCGCTTTATCTCCAAGCTACAACTTTTGTTTTGTACTATAGGATCTTTTTATCCAACTAAGTTGTATATTTTGTGCCATTTGGCGATATAACGCGTAAATAAGCTAAGCGAGATTTTGCAATTTCGGCGGGACAGTGTCATCAGTATGCATTTACGAAGAGTATTCACGAAGTGCGATGGACAAAACCGAAAGTGCCCGAAATATTGACCAACAGGCTGCCTAATTTTTCTCTTAGGAGGCAACAAAATGTCTCATAAGATATGAGAAAGAAACAATTTATTTTTCCATCTCACAAACATTAACTAAGAAAATACAAGTATGTAAACCAGCTCAAACTAGATTGAGCCGTTTTAACGCACGCATTTAACGCATTTAAAAAGAGTATTCATGAAGTGCGACGGCTAAAACCGAAAATGCTCGAAATATTGACGAAGAGGCTCCGTAATTTTTCTCCTTGGAGCCAACAAATGTCCCATCTTACAAATATTAACTGAGCAAATGCAACGAAGTAAAGCAGCTCAAAATAGACTGAGCCGTTATAACGCACGTATTTTGGTTTCAGATAAATGTTACGATTGACTCTTCCTCTCCAGCAAACAAAGGTAACTTTGATTTCAAGATAAAATGTAATCCACTTGAATCCTTTCAATCATGCGCTTTATCTTCAAACTACTACTTTATTTTTGAACTATAGGATCTTTTTATCCAACGAAGTTTTTTATTTTAAAATCTCCCTTTTCCGCACACCAGACCTGAAAATCGTCGTACTGGTCTCAAATCAACGCCAAATCGGGGAAACATTGCGATATCCATGAAAACTGCGTGCGGAGCAAATTTTGGCAGAATCTCACTTTTCCGCACACCAGATCTCAAAATCGTCGTACTGGCCTCAAATCATCGACAAAAAGCGAAAACAGTGGCATTTCTAACAAAAGTGCACAAAACGTACGTTTGGGGCCGTGCGGAGCAAGTTTTGGCTAAATCTAACTTTAGAGCACACCAGATCTGAAAATCGTCGTATTGTATCTCAAATCATAGCCAAAAAGCCAAAACAGTGCATTTCTATGAAAATTGCACAAAGCGCACGTTTGTGGCCGTGCTGAGCATGTTTTGGCAAAATCTCACATTTGAGCTCATCAGATCTCGAAATCGTCGTACTGTCCTCAAATCATCGTCAAGCGAAAAGAGTGGCATTTCCATGAAAAGTGCACAAATCCCACGTTTGGTGCCGTGCGGGGGCAAGTTTTGGCTAAATCTCACTTTTTAAGCACACCAGATCTCAAAATCGTTGTGCTGCTCTGAAATCTACGCCAAATCGAGAAGACAGCGTGATTTCTATGAAAAGTGCACAAAACGCACGTTTGGGGCCGTGCGGAGCAACTTTTGTCGAAATCTCACTTTTCCGCACACGAGATCTCAAAATCTTCGTACTGGCCTCACATCATCGCCAAATCTGGAAAAGATAGCGATATCAATGAAAAGTGCACCAAACGCACGTTTGGGGCCGTTCGGAGCAAGTTTTTGCAAAACCTGACTTTGGAGCACACCAGATCTGAAAATCGTCGTTCTTGCCTCAGATCACCACAAAATCTCGAAATCAGTGGCATTTCTATAAAAAGTGGACAAAACGTACGTTTTGTGCTGTGCGGAGCATCTTTTGGCAAGATCTCGCTTTTGAGCACACCAGATATGAAAATCGTCGTACCTGCCTCAAATCATCGCCAAATCTGGAAAACAGTGCATTTCTATGAAAAGTGCACAAAACGCACGTTTTGGCAAAATCTCACTTTTGAGCACACCAGATCTCAAAATCGTCGTACTGGCCTCAAAATCATCGCCAAAAAGCAAAAACAGTGCATTTCTATGAAACGTGCACAAAATGCATGTTTGGGGCCGTGCGAAGCAAGTTTTGGCAAAATTGAGAAATTAAACGAGACTTACCTGTAAGTTGAAGTTTGATTGGAATTTTATGAGTCACCAACTGCAACAACGGATCACATGAGATTGCATCACGCATGCGCACGTCAGTTTTTAAAGCTCGAATGTGAATGTCATCCGAAAACGTATAAATGTACAAAATCATCTCCATAGGTTCTTATGCTATGACTGATGTATAACTGTTGTGTCAGGTAGCAAGGTGTTAAAAATTAACACCTGTAGGGAGGGGTAGAATGTAACCCTGGGTGGGCATGTCATCCCTTGTTGCAGTTGGTGACTCATAGAATTCCAATCAAACTTCAACTTACAGGTAAGTCTCGTTTAATTTCTCAATTCTATTTCATCACCACTGCCACAGGGATCCCATGAGATTTCAAAGCCAGACATTCACATGAGAAAAAATACCATGTTTAACAGACTGGAATTTAATCATGAGGTAAATTTATACAACAAGACCTAGTTGTGTTCAATAGGAACAAAGGTAACATATGTAGGCATTTGAGCCAAACAATGAATATGCAACATGTTAATAAATGTCTGCACCCAACAGTCAGGGTTTTAAGTGCAATTCTAGCTAGTCAATGGTTAAGACCGATGTGGCAAAGCCATCATTCCTTTGGAAGGGCTTGTTGTAAAATCGATCAAATGTCCTTTGTGAAGACCAACCAGCAGTATCCATAATTTCCTTGATTAGAACAGATGCATTTTTAGCTTTTGATACTGCTGCTGCCCTTGTACTGTGAGATTTGAAGGTGCTAACATCAACACCAGCATCTGCCATTACGGAACGAATCCACCTTGATATGGTATCTTTTGAGGCAGGGTGATGCGGTTTCACGTGGCTAAGAAAACGTTTTGTTTCAGTACCTCTCAATGGTTGTGTTTTCCGGAGATATTCTTTCATGTGAGTAAAAACACAAAGAGATTGATCTGCAGGGCAGGCTTGTAAAAGCACTGAAGGCAGCTTGTATCCTGGTCTACTTTGTTTTATGTGCTCTGGCAAAGCAAATTCAAAGAATGTAGGCCCTTCTTTCATAAACTGGGTGTCTAGTACGTGGATGCTTTGTCCTCTTTGTGCGGAGACAAGTGCAATTAACATTGTCAGTTTTAGTGTCAAGGACTTTAAACTTGATTCAGTTGGCTTGGGTAATGATGACAAGTAAGAAAGGACTGGGTTTACATCCCATGTAGTACGGTACCGTGGTACAAGTGGATTGTTCTTATAGATGCCTTTCATGAATCGGGAGACGATGGGATGGCTCCCGATGTTCACATTGTCATTAGAAAGAATGACAGCAGATAGAGCACTTCTTGCAGTGTTTATAGTTGTGTATGATAATCCTTGTTCGTGCAAACTGAATAAGAAGTCCAGCACCATATTTAGAGGTGGGTTGTATGAATTAACGCCCCGTTTAGAACAAAACTCATGCCACTTCTTGATATAAGGGGTGTATTGTTTCTGAGTACCAGTTGACTAGGACTGCAAGATGATATTGGTAGCTTTGCTCGAAATAGCTCTCTGGTTGAAAGATTCCCTGATACTTTGCAAGCCATTAATTGCAACCGTTGGCTGAGAGGGTGAACTGCATTGCAGTGGGGTTGGACTAGAAGAGTGTCCGACTGGGGAAGTAATAGAGAATGGTCCGTTAGGAGGTTCAGTAGAAGCGTGAACCATGGTTGTGTTGTCCAGAGCGGAACAATTAGGAGACCTGAGGATTGGTCTTGTTCGATCTTCTGTAGGCAGTTGGCAATGAGGCTGAAAGGGGGAAAGGCATAAAAGTAATCATCTTTCCAGTCCATGAAAAAAGCATTAATAAACTGTGCCCCAGGGTCAGGTCTCCATGAGACATATTTAGGGACTTTAAAGTTGAGTCTAGAGGCAAACAAGTCAATGTCAAACTTGCCCCAGCGCTCCTGTATAACATTAAAAACCCTCTGAGACAAGGACCATTCTGTAGATACCCTGAGTGCTCTAGATTCCTTGTCAGCTTGAATGTTTTCAGACCCAGGGATATGGGTGGCACTGAGCCAGATGTTGCGGTTTATACACCATTCCCATATGCTGGTGGCCATATCGTTGCATGGCATTGATTTAATACCCCCCATTGCATTAATGTATGCCACAGTAGTGGTGTTATCAGACTGAACAAGTATGTGTTTCTCACTGAAAGTACCACAAAGGGATTTCAAGCACAATAGTACAGCTTTCATTTCAAGATAGTTTATGTGGTTGTTTTGTTCCTCAAGACTCCAAGGGCCCCCAGTGGAGATATTTCCACAGAGTGCTCCCCAACCCAGGGTTGAGGCATCAGTAGTGAGAATACGATCAGGCTTGCCATGGCTGATGGCTTTAGATGCTGTAAGGACATTATTCACCCACCAGATCAATTCTGTCCGAGAATGGGAAGACAGGGTCATAGTGGAATCAAAGTTTCCCTTGTTTTCACGGAGTTCACAAATTTTGTCATGTTCCAAATGTCTATAGTGCATTTCAGCAAATTCCACTGCTGGAAAGCTAGATACAAGGAAGCCTACGACCTGAGCGACAGTACGGATGGGGACTGTCCTGTGAAGGAGCAAACTTTCACAAGCAGATCTGACCTTCATGGCTTTAGCCTCCGTGAGGGTTACTGTCATGGTCAGACTATCCAGTACAAAACCCAGAAAATCTATTTTTTGCTAGGGTTGAAGCACAGACTTCACAGGGTGGATAGTGAAGCCAAGGTCGGTAAAAAGATTAACAGTATCCACCACATTTGCTTGGCAAGAGTTAAAACTCTGACCAATGAGTAAGGAGTCGTCAATATGCCCCATACATGTATGCCCAATAGAACGTAAACGGGCATAAACTGGCTTGAGGATTTTAGTGAAAATCCTTAGGGTAGATGTCAAGCCATTATATAGACATGTAAATTGGTAGTATTTCCCTTTCCATTCAAACATGAGGAATTTCCTGTCCTCCTTTGCTATGGGAATGGAGTAGTAGGCATCTTTGAGATCTACAGATGCCATAAAGCATCCAGGTCGGATAAGTTTGAGGACGGTATGGAATGTGTCCTTTTTGAAATGGTGGTAATCGACAAATTCATTAAGTAGCTTCAAATTAAGGATCATCCTGTAAGTACCATCCTTTTTTGGGCGAATGAAAATATTTGAAATAAACCCATCAGGTGTATAGACGGCCAGTGTAAGAATTTCTTTATTCACAAATTTAGCAATTTCTGCATCAATAATAGTGATTTCAGCTGGTGAGAAATGAATTTTGTTAGGCCTGACCTTCTGTGTCGGGTAGTCACCCTCAAACCCTATATAATGATGCTTTATGGCATCCAAAATAACTGGGTCATTAGTCAATGATTCTCAAAATGTTAAATGGTATTTCACCTGACCTGCTCTAAAAAGTTCAACCCTTCGGTGCAGGTCCTCTAAATTAATACTACTGGTCACCAGTCTGGTGGGAACTGTTTCCCTTACCTGTTGTTCTAGTGTGTCTTGGTTGAGTTCTTGTGATTGTTCGCCTTTGTCTGAGTGGAGGCTCGGCCATTCCTAAAAAAGGACGGCGTTTGAAGGCACTGAAACGAGCATTTTGTGGTCGGTCATAAGGTTTAGACCGTGGATCCTTGAAAGACGAGGCTTTAGCCAAATAGTTTGACCCACTGGTCACGTTTTGCATTTGTTGTCCGGTCGTTTTACTTCGGACATTTCTTTAAGGTGTTTGGACAGGTCATCGCCAAACAAGTTTGTTGACGGCTTTATTTCCTCTTTACACAATCTAGTGTAAGGTGGATTAAGATCTGGCTTAATGAGTTCTCTGCGTTTCATGTTAAGCTTCCAGTTAGCATGTCCAAAGAGCGCACTACTGTCCATCACGTTTGTTAGGGTTTCCCGTGCGTTCACAGTCTTGCAACTCTGAATATCTTTGAATAGCCGGTCGGCTAGTATTGTGAGCGAGGATAAATCATGAATGATCGGTTCCTGCACACGTTGGAAAGCAAGGTCTACTGATCTGTTCTTTCTAGTCAGTAGGTCCCAGATTTCTTCGTTCACCAAGGTTGGGGTGAGATATTTGCAATTTGCAGGCGGCGGATACTTCTCGCCTCTCTCCTTCACTGAGTCTTGTGACAGTTCTCCAGTCAGAATATTGTCAACAAGAGTGGCAATTTTCCCTCAATGTCAGAGGATTTTTTGTGGTTTGATAATAGCGCCTGAGTCAGGCTGTTGAGAAGGTCGTTGTTTGGCTCTGAGTCAGAGTGCGAAGTGGAAGGAGAGGACTTTGGACTTTGGCCGTTGCTCGAGTCGAGCAGTTGATTTGTGGCCGCAGTTAAGTCGAGTAAATTGGACGGTCCAGCTATATCCTCTTCCTCGTCTTCTTGTGGATCGAGTTGCAGAATAATATCCTCTCTGAGGCTATTAAAAGCTTTGGTTTGGGCTTTCGAAGCCTCGGAAAAGTTGTGTGAGTGAGCTTTGTAAGCCTTGCAAAACTCCCGCCATGTCGGTCGAGCTGTTTTCCTCCTCGATCCTGGCGGAGTTTGCACTGGAATCTGTTTTTCCCTTGTCGTCAGCGCTCATATTCCTGTTGTCGAATATTCTTTCTTTCAGGTAATGCTATTGAAGCGAATTGGAACGAGGTGCGAAAGAACATTTTCCAAATTTCATTTAGTAAAAGTTTTTGCTGCTTACCGACGGCGCAAAGCGATAAGCGCTGACGTGCGCATGGGTGATGCAATCTCTGTGGCAATGGTGACGAAATGGAATCTCACTTTTGAGCACACCAGATTTCAAAATCGTCGTATTGGCCTCAAATCATCGCCGAAAAGCGAAAACAGTGCATTTCTATGAAAAATGCACAAAACGTACGTTTTGGACCGTGCGAAGCAAGTTTTGGCAAATTCTCACTTTTGAGCACACCAGATACCAAAATCGTCGTTCTGTCCTCAAATCATCACGAAAAAGCAAAACCAGTGCATTTCTATGAAAAATGCACAAAACGTGCGTTTGGGGCCGTGCGGAGCAAGTTTTGGCAAAATCTCACTTTTCAGCACACCAGATCTCAAAATCGTCGTACTGGCCTCAAATCATCGCCGAAAAGCGAAAACAGTGCATTTCTATGAAAAGTGCACAAAACGTACGTTTAGGGCCAAGCGGAGCAAATTTTGGCAAAATCTCACTTTTCAGCACACCAGATCTCAAAATCGTCGTACTGGCCTCAAATCATCGCCGAAAAGCGAAAACAGTGCATTTCTATGAAAAGTGCAGAAAACGTACGTTTTGGGCCGTGCAGGAGCAAGTTTTGGCAAAATCTCACTTTTGAGCACACCAGATCTCAAAATCGTCGTACTTGGCCTCAAATAATCGCTAATAAGCGAAACCAGTGCATTTCTATGAAAAATGCACAAAACGTTCGTTTTGGGCCGTGCGGAGCAAGTTTTGGCAAAATCTCACTTTTCAGCACACCAGATCTCAAAATCGTCGTACTGGCCTCAAATCATCGCCGAAAAGCGAAAACAGTGCATTTCTATGAAAAGTGCACAAAACGTACGTTTAGGGCCAAGCGGAGCAAGTTTTGGCAAAATCTCACTTTTGAGCTCACCAGATCTCAAAATCGTCGTACTGGCCTCAAATCATCGCCAAAAAGCGAAAACAGTGCATTTCTATGAAAAGTGCACAAAACGTACGTTTTGGGCCAGTGCGAGCAAGTTTTGGCAAAATCTCACTTTTGAGCTCACCAGATCTCAAAATCGTCGTACTGGCCTCAAATCATCGCCAAAAAGCGAAAACAGTGCATTTCTATGAAAAGTGCAGCAAAACGTACGTTTTGGGCCGTGCGAGCAAGTTTTGGCAAAATCTCACTTTTGAGCACACCAGATCTCAAAATCGTCGCACTGGCCTCAAATCATCGCCTTAAAAGCGAAACCAGTGCATTTCTATGAAAAATGCACGAAAACGTTCGTTTTGGGCCGTGTGGAGCACGTTTTTGGCAAAATCTCACTTTTGACCACACCTGATCTCAAAGTCTTCAGTAGTTAGGAAATGGGGGTTCTGGACCACCCTTGTGATAATTTTTCACACACCGAACGAGAAATTCCACTTTAGCACAAACTTTTTCTGGTCAGTTCAACACAAGTTCAAAAAAGTCTTCTGCCAGTTTCCACCACAGATTACTTTTTCCAATCTGCTCAAATTCATCACAACAAATTTTCACCTCCCCAATCTCCAACGCACCCCAATCAGCAGAAATCAATTCCCACGAATTAATTTCTTTGTGTGCAAATTCACACATCCAAGTATGCATAAAATCCGCAGCATTTCACATTCATCTTTCTCCAGCATCTTTTCATCAACATGATATTTTACTTTCAACTGGAGCATTTCCACAGCTATTGCAGCTTTCTCTTTCCTCTTCATAAGTCGCACAATTTGGTTCTTTTTCTTCTCAAACAAATCAGCTTTTACTTGTTCTTCACTTTTCTCCATTTCTTCTTCTTTCACAACATTTTGCTTTACACTCCAATGTCCCCATGCCCAAGTGCTCACGCCATCTGCTCGCACAAATGGCTTGGATCTTCTCGACTTCTTCTTTCACGAGCTTCATTTTAGATGGACATTTTTTTTGAATTTTTTTGAAAATTATAATAATTCAAGAATTAAGCTCAACAAAACTACATCATCATTTCCCAATTTTACTTTCAGGACAGAGAAATTAACTGTTCGCATTTTCCCGACAACAACTCCATCGCCCACATTGTATTCACATTTTACCGAGCCTGATAAACCATTCCATGTCACTGTCGATCCTCCTTCCACTCCAACATTGATATCGACCCGGGATTGTCTAGACCTATTTTTATGAATCATTCCAGCGCCCACAATTTTCACATCTTGAGGAAAGAATAGAAAGTTTGAAACACCAAACAAGAAATGATTCGGGTCATCACTTTTGCGGAAATGCCCTTCAACAAAGACTCTGTTTCCAATGATTCTATGCCCATTCATGTCAAGGTTTGTTTGCATAATCATCTTCTCGCTCTCAAATGAAAACGGGGAATCGAAAACGCTCGCTGGAACATCTGAAACATTTCTCTTCACCCCATAGACAATCAAATGCGCATTTTCTTTCGCTGCATCAGAAGCTGTTCCTGCCCAATGCATGTCCACCATCAAATATTCTGGAGGTGAAATGTGCCATTTGTGCACGTGCACGATCGATCGGATCATTGTTTGCACCGGTGCATCTCCCGAAAATGGTTTGCT
>JAJGOT010000120.1:1650000-1751809 GCA_022457155.1 Cladopsammia gracilis | reverse complement strand
GCATGCCCACCGAGGAGAGTACCGCTGGACTGAGATTCTCCAGAGTTTCCAGCTTTAAAGGGAAGCAAAACGCAAATCATAATTGTGAAGCAATAAATTTGTGCTAAGGAGAATCAAAGCATTAACGCAGCTGTTTGTCTTACCTCCCACACAATAAGCAAGGCATCTGGAATTTTTATTCTTTCATTGTTGGCAAGTACCACAGTTCCTGTAACAACATTAGTACATTAAGCCTCAGATTTGATCTTGTTTCCTTAGAAGACAGAGCTTAAAACAAAAGCTCCTATGAGCTAACTCGTGAATGGGAAACGCTCTAAATAAAAGTTTCTGCACACCTTCGGACCCAATCGCAGGCTCAATGTTTACCGACCCTCCCTTCCCCTAGGCGTTTTACTCCACGACTCCCCGCCCCCCTCCCTTCAATGCCGTCCCCATGGGTAAGCCAGATGACCATTTGCGGGTTCAATGATTACAACCGCTCGATCGATCGAGTGAAATTTCTCCCCAAAATTATGTGATAACTTGTTCAACACTTTGCACATTCACAAACTAAAAAGGAAAGATGCACACAGAATCACAACAGCTTGAGCTTCAATCAGCAGATGGTGACCTAAATTAACTTTAAGGACTCAAAAGAAACAGCTTTTTCTTTCAAAGAAGCAAGTGATATTCCCACGAAACAAAGTGAATTGCGATAAGAGTACCTAGAAGTAGATGGAATTAAATCAATAATAATTATCTGAATGATGTGTTTCTACAAAATAAAACTGCAAATTCATCGCCCAACGCCACGTTTTAGCAAGGAAAATCCACAATGTTATTCTATTAAAATGTTTTTACATTTCTTTCTTGCACTCACCCGTGTTCTGCACAATAGAGCCAAACAGTTCCATTTGCATTGGATCAATCTAAATTAAAATTAAAATGTCATGTTAGAATAAATAGACAAGAGCATAAGAGGTATCAATCCAGGAGTTTTAGTTGTCTCTGTAGAATAATCATTTGGGTTGGGGTATTCTTTATCAAGGGTGTTGTTTGTGATGAGTCGAGTTAACACCTTAAAGGGACTATGTGATCAGATTATTGTATAACTTTAAGTTGTATCAAAGGAAATTTTAAAATAATGGTCTACTGGTCTAGTTTTGTCAAAGGGACACTGCCCTGGCTGAAATATCGTGTTTTCATGATTATGACCAGGAGCTAGCTTTAAGCTTACTTTATTATCTTGAAATAGGAAGGAGCCATCGCCAAAAGTGATAGAAGCAAAGAAATATTAACCAAATAGACAAAACAACAGCTAAAAAAATCAAAATTTCACATGAATGACAATTTTGATTTCTTGACAGGCGGTCCAGAAATCAAATTTGATGAACAGTAATCCACTTTCATCCTTGTAATCTTGCACTTTATCTCCAAACTACTGCTTTTGTTTTTCTCTACAGAATCTTTTTGCTTAATGAAGTTGTATGTTTGGTGGCATTTGGTGACATAACGTGAAAATAAGGTAATTGAAGATGCTTGTTAGTATTTTGGGCAGAGTTTTAACCCAAAAACAGCCAAATCCTCGTGACATAGCCGCTTAAGGCAACTACTTTTTCTGCACTAACTGATTTCTGAATGGCGAATGGCTTAAAATGTATGATGTAGGTTTAATTAGGTGCCCAATAGGCCATTTGCACGATGACGTCATATGACCACAACCACCAGAATCCTTCAGTTTTTTGTTTTGTAGTGCAAATTAGGGCTATTGTTATTTAAACCGCACTGGGATTACAAAATTTAAATAAGAAAGAAAAAACGAAATGAATTCTGGTAGTTGTAGTCAAATGACGTCATCGTGCAAATGGCCTATTGTTCAACTATGGTTCATCGACTAGCAGTATTTTAATAATAAGTGCCTTGGTTGTGTGGAAGGCAGTAGAAGTAACATTAAGTTGAAGCCACTTATTTTTTCAGTTAGTGTGCTGATATTTTTGTTCAACGAGGTATTGGTGCAACATAAGCAAACGTTTGAAACATCAACTTGTTTCTCTGTTGCTTCTTTAAGTTGCTCGCTCAATATGAACTTTCTACCATCGCTAATATAGTTATCATCACCACTGAGTAATCGAGTAAGTTAAGGCATGTAATGCTTATCATTTGTAGGAAAAAAATGGTTGGGGTGACCGTTACATAACGGTAAGCGATTTTCCAGATATACCTGCCAACCAATGAGATTGCACTTACCATTGAAATACTCTATTTCCCCATCCTGGTACTCAGGGTGTTCACTCGATTTAGCGACTGGAATTTGTTTTCATTCAAATGGTACAGAAATTTCCAACGTACCATTCTGAAACGTAAAACTAGTACCTCCGGAAATTGTCTGATTCACTTGACTTTCAACCGAAATTTCCAGATTTAATGCCTAAATGGTAAGCACCCATGGTGTCCTAGCTTATTGTTACGCTTTTTGTCATTACCGTGCCATCCAAGTGAAGCCATTTCATCAAAGGCTTTCCTTTGGCTTTACTATCTGTTGTCTCCCGAAGCCGTAGCTGTTGTGCCTGTCTTCGTAGTAATACAGTCAAAACTCCATCACGCCACTCGCTGGATAATAGTAACATAGAAAAATGATAAGGGAAACGAGCCATCAAGTCCATAACTTGCCAGAAAGGCCCTCTGGTTCCACTATTCTAATCAGACCTTAGACCTACGTCGCATCAAAAGGGGTTGTGGAGTGCATTTCTTAAAACGTCCGAAGACTCTTCGGGTCCATGAACTAATTTTTAATTCAGTTTCAATTGAATGGTGGTGTAGTTCTCTGCCCATTAACCAGTCTAACTTATTTCATCAACTTGGGATTTTATCGCTTAGCTTTCAAAATCAACAAAAATTGACTATTGTTGATAAACATTCTTTTCGGGCCCAAACCGTTTTCGGGACTTTCGAGAAACGCACGACTGGCCTGACAAAATTAAGAACAAGACACCCTCATCGCCTATAAACTGGAGCCACTCTCTCCTGTGGTATGAGAGAAAAAAAGAAAATGGTCGGGAAATGTCCTCCAAATGGATGTACAAATTGTCAGTATTTGCCTTGGTAGTGGACTCCCCAAAACAGCGTTGTACAAGCAGACCATGGATGAGACAGGATAAGAGGAGTGGCCTCACAAGCGAAACAGCTATTAACTGAAGGCAGTTTTCAATTGATTGCTTTGGTTTTGCATTGCTACGCTTTGTGATTGGCTAAAATGTCTCGCGCCACTTTGTCAACCAATCAGAAGTAAAACCAAAACCAATCGTGACTTGCTCGCGCGCGTTTTCCCGCGCTTGGCGCCGGCTACATGTATTTGCTTCGAGTTCTGATTGGTTCATTGGATTGTCTGCTCTGTTGTGATTGGTCATAGTACACTTTGGTTTTGGTTTTACGACACTCACATAAAAACTGCTCTAATCAGTATTGACAACGAGCACAAGACCCGCAGTGAGTGTAAGTGTGCATTTGAAACACAGAAGTTCAAACCTGGTATCAGGGTCCACATATCCCAGAAGCTCATCAGATTCGACAGCCTCTGTACACACTATGTCAGTCTTCACCAAGTGTCCCATCTCTCTGTGTGCAGCACCAAGGGTTCTAATGCACTCAGTCTTACCACATCCACTGGGACCAGTTATACACACCTAACAAAGCAAAGGCAGGTCGTGAAACAGGTTACCTGCCTACATTTCACACGGGTATAAAGGAGATTCTTCAGCGAAATGTTGTGAAATATAGTGTCGTATTTGCACTCATTTTGATGCGTATTCACACTCTATCAAGCTTGGTAATCTTGCCCAAGAGAGAACAGATTGGAGTGTTGATCAATAAATCTTAAACCGAGAGCAGCCAAAATCAACATTAATAAAAAATCCCAAATTTCATTTTGTAAAACGATGAAAACCAACACCATATGATAGTACTGTTGATGAGCTTTCATTTGAATGGTCACACAGACTCAAAAGTTAGAACCACCTTGTACAGCATAATAAACAGTACCATAGTAAAGTACTGCTCAATAGTTTTCATTTGAATGGTCACACTTTAGGATTCCATCCACAGACTCAAAAGTTAGAATCACCTTGTACAGCATAATAAACAGTACCACAGGAAAAAACTGCTGAAGAGCAATTATTTAAATGGTCACATTATAGGTTCTTATTTACGGACTTGCCAGTTAGAACCACATTATTGCAATAATCAAAGCTTGACTATCGGCGTAAAAAGATTAAAAAATATGTGTAACTTAAAAACTCACCAGTTTATGTGCTTTGACAAGCTCTGACAGCTGAGCCACTCTGGCTTGAAAGGCGGCACCAGGCTGCAATCCAAGTTTGCATGTGGCCACTTTAATGGCTGACTGCATATCATCCAGAACTACAACATGCGGAAACGAAACAATTTAGTTTTGTTGTTCTCAATCCATCTCAACCCATTTCAATCTTCCCCAGTCTTAACCATCCTTATAATTTATAGCTTATAACCACAACATTGTGTTTCTGTCTTATAAAAGTATCATTTTGAGGTTTTACTGAACTCAAAATTATCTGTGTCGATATTCCCCATTCTTAACCACCCTTGTTCATTTATAGTTTGTTATCACAACTTTGACGTTTTTATACCTTAGTAAACTAGTATTTTTAGCTTGCCATCAATTTTTAATGGTGTAGATTGAAAAACTGACAAAACTAATATGACTTATACAGACTCACAATGTTTCTCCTCCATACTGTCTCCCCCAGAAACCCCTTCGAATTTTATTAAAATGGTTTACCTTAAAAAACTGACCAAAAATAACCCTTACATATACAAACTCACAAAACAAATACAGTCGCACAAGTGTTGTGCATACCTTCCAAATTGTCTCCTCCAGATTCCCCAGGAGGCTTTGCAAGTACAGGAATCTCTTCCAAGTTGCTGACTTGGTCGTTCATCTGCATCTTGCTGCCCTCAGCTCCATAAGTGTCAAATATCATTGGAACCTGTACATTGGGAAACAGGTCTGCCAATAGTGTGGCAAACATAACAGCATCACTACTGTCCAGTCCTGGCATGTAAGTGTCCCTTAAGGCCAGCACTACAGCATGCTCTTCAATTTTGAGGATTTCTTGCATGACGTGTGGATCAGGGGCGTCTTCTGTATCTGCAGGGCCGGTGGGTTCTGAGTGGAAATCACATTCTCAAACTCATTAATAACTCATTAACATTGAACAAAAACAAGTAATAAGCGTGACTGTGGTTCGGAAACCCGATCTTAATTACCATAGATTTTGGCGACTTTATTCCTTCGTTTTCTCTACATTTAATGATCAGTTTGAGAAGCTATTTAATAATTCATGACGAGAACCCAAAGGAAATCACTACCGCGAAGGAGGTTTGGATACCCGATCTTAATTGGCATGAATTTTATGGCGATTTTATTCCTTTCGTTTTCTCCGCGTTTAATGATCAGTTTGAGAAGCTATATCAAACACTCGAAAGAGTTTTTCATCAGGTATCCAAACACCTTGAAGTGGGTTAAAAAAAAACTCGGCTGCGCCTCGTTTTTCAACCCACTCCTCAGTGTTTGGATATCCTGATGAAACACTCTTCCTGGTGTTTGATGTAAGAGTGTTTTATCACGTATCCAAATACCTCGAAGTGGATTTAAAAAACTCGGCTGCGCCTCCTTTTCCCAACCCACTTCTCGGTGCTTGGAAATGCTGATGAAACACAATTTCTCATGTTTGATATATTACTTACAACACATACAACAATACATAAACCTTCCACTAAATAGCAGAAACTGTTTCACAAGTCTTCAACACGCTACAGCTAGCAAAACATACTTAAAAACGTGAGACAACAAGCGTTCAAATAAGTTGTAAATAATTAGTCTTTATAAATCCAAAGGAGGCTGACTAGTTCGCTATTTATATGGCGTGGCTTTAGAGTAAGCTGAGGCTCGGAAATTATGTGTTACAAATCCAGAAAGCGATGGGAATGGAGGACTTCAAACCAGACTACAATGCCAGTGCACTAAACAACTGTAACACAATGTCTCCCTTTTGGTCAACAAGTATAATGGACAAGTCCTCTAGCAAGTTAAAGGAGCTAAGTCACCATTTTAATGTTAGTTTAAAACGCTCAACAGATTTTTTTTATCACCAAAAACCCAAACATATTAAATAAAAGGTCCAGTTTCGTTTAAAATTACTCTACTAGTGCTCTAAGAGTAAACATGAGTGTCTTGGGCTGCTCACGTTTATCGCCTTGTGTCTTTAAAAACTCGCCAAATCTCAGATTGTGGTCGATTCTTTGAACATTCACCTTATATCTTCCTCTTAGTGTTCTATAAGTATTTCGGGTCTGACAAAGGTGCCTAGTTTAAATGTGGGGCAGTATTTAATTAAATGACAATTTAAAAAAGTTAACCACCACGAGTTTAGCAGACGCTTCCGGACGGCGGTCAAACTCTCTAGTGCAGGCTCACGTGGAACGTTACGGCTTCGTCTCAGCTAGGATCTTCGAGTTTTCGAGCGGTTTCGTAGCGGTTTTTGTAGCGGTTGTCTTAAGCGTTCCCCCACCCCACCCCGCCTTCTATTTTTTCTTTCCACTGATTTAATCAGTGTGAAGGGTGCCTGGAATGAGGGCTCATGGCTGGGTTGCGGGGATTTGCTAGGCATGGGCGCAGTATTTTAACTAGGGGCTGGCTGGCCACAGTGGAAGCCCCTGGATACCCCAGGCACCTTTCATTTAAGCGAGGTGGTCAGTTAATGTGACTTAAAACTTCAAAATCCCCATGACATAGCTCTTTTCAATTGCTAACAATATAACAATGATTACCGTCTTCTCTGAGAGCCTCAAGTGGGGCGTTCACGGCAGCAACCACATCTGTAGGAGACTCAGCTCTTTCCCCCTCAATGCTGGGTCCTTTAACAGACACAGCTTCCATCTCCTCGTTTGAGCTTGTACATAAATGGGAGCCTGCATCATCGATCATCCTTTTAAGACAATTAGTTCCCCAGCCGATGCATTTCTGGAGACAGGAACAGAGGTCTGCACAGAGAGGCTTAGAGGAGCTTGGCAGCAGCTTCTGACACAGGCCTCTGAGGGTGACAATCTTAGATGCCAGAGACGAAACTTGAGTGAAGCCCTGACTTAAGAGCCACACCTGAAGAATAACCTGCAGATCTGGGCCTACAAGTGCCACAGATCGGAACATGTCTAACAGCTCCAAGGGAAGGAAGGAGGCAGATGACTTGAAGGAAGGAAAGAAGCCGACAGATGGATCGTACTCGGCCTTGGGCTGGTTGGTGGAATGGTTTAGTGTTCCAAAGCACGCACCTTGAGGAGATAAGGCTATTTCATCGTCTTGTAGAACGACTGTGGTCTTGTCAGCCTTTAAGCCATCTAGGACTACTGTGACAAGCTGGGTGAGAACCGATAGTACAGGCGGCTGGATGGCTGAAATGTTATTGAGACAAACCCAAGCCCCTGAAACATAGACAAAACGAAACTCAGCGAACTCATTCAAACATACACACTTTGGACCAGCTCTGACTAAAAAATATCAACTTGTCATTTCCATTGTTCCCTTTTAAAGGGGCTATTTTCACCTGTTTTAAAAAAGCCAGACAAAAATTTAGCCCATTTTATCTTCTTCTTGGTGTTCTTGGAGAATTTCGTGTTTCAGAAACGGTACTTAGTTGTAAGTTCAGTATACTACGATTATCAGTTGAGCAAGACACGAGCGATGTTTGGTGACAAAGTTTTGCCGTTAAAACTACGTTGTTGTCAAGGGCAACTTGCTACGTTTCCAACGGTAACGCGTTTTGTTACTGATGACGTCCAATGACAGACAAGTTACCGTTTGAAACGTTGCAAGTTGCCCTTGACAACAACGTAGTTTTAACAGCAAAACTTTGTCGCCAAACATCGCTCGTGCCTTGCTCAAATGATAATCGTAGTAACTTTTACCCCCAAAACATGTTCCTATGACAAAGCCTCTTTGTGATTGGCTAAAAAACCCGCGCCATTTTCTCAACCAATCAAAACCAAAACCAACTGTAACTTGCTCGCACGTGTTTTCCCGCGTTTGGCGCCGGTTACATGTATTTGCTTCGAGTTCTGATTAGTTCATTGGATTGTCTGAATCTGTCTTGATTGGACAGAGTTTTGGTCTTACGACACTCAAGTGAAAACCGCTGTATTTACCAAGACGAACTGCTTTACCAATTGGTAGTAAAACAAGTCTATAGAGCAGTTTTCAATTGAATGTCGAAAGTAATTACACAATTGCTTTGGTTTTGCATTGCTACGCTTTGTGACTGGTTAAAAAATCTCGCGCCACTTTCTCGACCAATCGTGACTTCCTCGCACGCGTTTTCCCGCGCTTGGCGCCCCCGACATGTAATTGCTTCGAGCTCTGATTGGTTCGTTGGATTGTTTACGACTGCTGTGATTGGTCAGAGTAATTACTCTGGTTGTGGTTTTACCACACTCAATTGAAAACTGCTCTAATAGAGCGGTTTTCATTTGACTGTCGTAAAACCAAAACCAAAGTAATTACTCTGACCAATCACAACAGTCGTAAACAATCCAATGAACCAATCAGAACTCGAAGAAAATACATGAAGCCGGCGCCAAGCGCGGCAAAATGCGTGCAAGCAAGTCACGATTGGTTTTGGTTTTACTTCTGATTGGTTGAGAAAGTGGCGCGAGATTTTTTAGCCAATCACAAAGCGTAGCAAAGCCAAACCAAAGCAATTGGAAAATTACTTTCGACACTCGATTGAAAACTGCTCTAAAGAACTGAACGTACCTGAACTAGCAAGACCTCTGAAGATGTCTATTAAAGTGTATCTGTTCATTGGTGTGGAACAATTAAATGAATACAGTGGATTGCCGAGGATTTTGGCCAGTTCGTTCACAGTTTCTGCCTTTCCAGTTCCCTACAAGAAGAAAAACGATTTTTGTTTTGCAATTGTTGTTGGTGCAACAGCCACATTGTTACGACTGAAGCACTGGGATAAAAATGATATGTAATTATTTACGGTAGACTGCATCACTATTGTTATAAAGTGTGACCATTCAAATGAAAGCTAAAGAGTAGTGCCTTCCTTTGGTACTGCTGTTTATTATGCTGTACAAAGTGGTTCTAATTTTGAGTCTGTGGTTGAAATCCCAAATTGTGACCATTCAAATGAAACCTATTAAGCACAACTCTTCTGTGGTGCTGTATGTTATGCTCTACAAGGTTATTCTAATGTTTGAGTCTGTGGATGAAATCTTAAAGTGTGACCACTCAAGTGAAAGCTACTGAGCAGTACTTTCCTGTGGTGCTGTTTGTTATGCTGTACAAGGTGGTTCCAACTTTTTGAGTTTGTGGATGAAATCCTGAAGTGTGGTCATCCATATGAAAGCTACTAAGGTGTTTAATAAGGTGCTACAGTTTGTTTTACAGTTCTTTGAAAACTAAACTTTGATTCACTACTGGCAGTGAAAGAGTAAACCAATACAGCAACTAATACTCACAAACGTCCCAGTACAAACTCCAACCAATTTATTCTTCACAGCTTGAGCAAGGCCTACGAAGCACTTATCCGTGAGAGGGCTGAGAACCAATCTGGGAGCGCTGCCCTGGTACTCAAACCCATAATCAAACTCCACATTTAAGATGTCAACTTTACAGGCCTGTTGTTCTTCCTCCCAGCGGTATCGCGCATGACACTGCCAATCAAAGCTGTCAATGGGGTTCTTAAGTGCCTCCCATTCCTGTCTGTGCTCCATCAACCTTTGTACCAAGTTCCTCTTGTGCGACAACATGGCAATGATATTGCTTATCTTTTGAATCTGGCTCGGAAATAACAGCATTTTGTTATCAGCGTTCTCTTTAGGAATGTCTTGTTCAGGATGCCCCTTCTTCTGCCTCTGGGACACCCCAGAGATGTTGGAGACTGCATCAACATCTCTCATAGCATCCGTCCCAGGTCCCTCCTGACTAGCACTCGTATTCCGACTCAGACCCCTGGCGGCTGCTTCCACGTCTGCATCATTGTCACTGTTGACACCGCTGTCATAACCATCATCAACCCCTTGAGGCTTGGCTTCCTTGTCTGCTCCTTTCAACATCATTGCTGTGGCCTCTAATATGTTGGTCAACTTGTCGTATACTTCCCTCAGAGCTTCTTTGTTCTCACCACTCGCCACCTAAAATACAGTAAATATAATTTCTGGCGTTTGAGTAACGTAGTCAACGAATTAGACAGAAATTGATATTTCTATGGCACGGGAACAGCAGGGACTGGGCACTATTGTTGTAGTGCATTGTGGGTAGCATAGCTTCGTTATAAACGAAGTATCGCACATGGTTAGTCATTCTAGGCCTGCACCATTCGGCGTCAGTTGTTTTCAAAATTTGTATATTTATTTATTTTTCTTACTGCGTGAGAACTTCGATGCATTTTGTACTTATTGTGTAGTACTATATAGGGCCTCGTAAGATGGGCTATAGAGTTTGAGCCATGGATCCTACCCAGATTTCCTGCCACATATTTTCCCCCAAAGGGTTTTTTTGGGTGACAGGTTTGGTTTTTTCTGGCCTCCGTTTAACCGCAGTTTTTTCATTGTATGTGAGTGGTTGCTCCGCTCTAGTTCGTCATTAGCATTATATTGTATTATTTTCAATTTATGGATTTTGACTACATCGTTATATTGTATTGTTGTACTCACATTATTGTAAATATGTTTGTAATTGCCGTTGGTGTCCGGCCGAAATACATCAAAATAAACCTATTGGAGCGTATAATGTCTGCTGTGTAGTGGAGTTGAAATAGCCTATGATGCGCAGTTCAACATTTAGCTTGATAAAAAACTACCTTAGTGAAGCTGTCCAATATTACAGATGCAAATTTAAGTGAAGGGAGAAGGTTATAACACAGCTCAATTTGAGTAACCAGCAAAGACAGCTTAAAACAATTGAAGAATTTTAAACTGATGCTGGATGCACAAAGGGTCTCTGTCGTGTTTGACATTTTTCATTTACAAAGTGTTATTTTTTTAGCCAAGAAAGCATTGTTGCTAACATAAGCTGAAGTAAAAGAGATTAGCCCAAAACATCCAACGTCTTTGGAAACAAATGTTTTGACCTGAATATTTTAACCAAAAAATATAAATATCTTTTGCCTTTTTTGTGAAAGTATAACAGGATCTTTTGGCTTTTTTGGCCTTCCTTCACTTTAACTAACATGAACCGAGCAACGGAAATATTTTGCCATCAAAACGTGATACAGCGTGGGAGGACACTGAACATATAGTACATACCTGTTTGATTGATTTGTCAATCTTTTTACACAGTTCAATCTGAGTTGCCAGCAAAACCACCTCAGAGCTGTTGTCCAGAGTGAATGACTTTTCCACTCTCCCCATGCTTCCAGCAGTACGTAGTGGCTCATCCACGCCCTCACCGTGTGGAAGCTGGGTGGGGTTAAGCACTGATGCCAGTTGATCCGTGAGCGTTTGTTTCAGAGAACTAATCAGGGTAGGTAGCCAGCTATCGATTGGACCTTCGCACAGTACGGGCTGAAAAGGAACGCAACAACAGTGAGAAACGACAACAATGGATACAGGAAAATTTGGTTCTAACAACCGTGTTGATTAGCAAAATTGGCAACCGAAAAAAAAAAAATTAAAAATCTGATGTTTCGAGCATTTCATTGGACAATGATGAAATAAACACTTGTCTACATCTCTCTTCAATGTATTAAAGAAGCGGGTAAAGATGTTTAAGTTTTGTTTTCTGGAGATAACAACAAGTGTTCACCTGCTTAAGTACAAGTTGCTCCCCGTAGGAACTAACAACAGAAGTGATGCTAAAACAAGTTTGTCCTTCATTGTCAATCTCACTGTAAACAAGAGCTCCAAGGTTTTCCAGAACTTTGGGAAGATAAGGATTCACAAGGGCTGGGTCATATCCTACGCAACAAAAATAACAAGAATCGTTAGTAAACAAGTGTGCAAGGGAAAGAAAAAGTAAACAGAGAATACAGTGCATGTAACAACTTTTATAAGTGACAAAAATCAGCAGCGGCTAGCAGTTCTGACTGTTTAACGCATTCCTATCTAGAGTTAAACTTGAAATAAAGAAATTTCAGTTGTAACTGTTGAGTCTGTGGATGAAATCCTACAGTGTGACTATGGACATTCATATGAAAGCTATTGCGCAGTACTTTCCTGGGGTACTGTTCATTACGCTGTACATTAGGTGGTTCTAACTCTTAAGTCTGTGGATAAAATCCTACAGTGTGATCATTGAAATGAAAACTGTTAAAGAGTCCTTCTTTGTTGTGTTATTTCAATCATCCTGTACCGGGTAGTTCTTTACCACACTGGCTTGCCATCCTCTGTTTGTGTGGCTACCGATTTGGCCTTTCTTACATACATTTTTTTAAGTGAATCAAACTTCTGTAAAACTGCTCTCGCAAGCTTTAAATCGACACAACAAAGACATCACAACAAAGTGCATCATTGAATTCATCAGTTTTTTCTAAATGCGATATTTGGGGCTTTTTAAATTAAAAAGCCCCAAATATCGCATTTAGAAAAAGCTGAATTTACAACCGACGCAGCCATTTTAAAGCACAGTCCAACACACCAACAGAGAATGGTAACCCTGTGTTCCAACTTTTGAATCTATGGATGAATTTCATTAAACAGTGCTTTCCTGTGATGAACAATGTGATACCGATTTAGGGATAAAGTGGTGATTCCCCAAAATGTTTTCTGCTTTTTTTAAAGTTTATACTAAAGCAGCATACCATTGCACACAACATGAAGAACATCTTCTGTAGAGAGAAAGTAAAAGCGCGGGAATTTCACGCGTCGTCTTTCCAAGTGATTCAGAAGAGATTTCCAGCACTGTTGAAGGTTCATGTTTAGCTTTTCCAGTTTAGCCTGGATGTCTGGAAAACAAAGAAAAACACTATGCTATAAACTACGTGCAGGTAGCATGTAGACTTCTCATAGACCGTTTTGTTTGAGTTCCGGTCGCTCTCATAGGTCGCCTTGTGAGCAAGTCTAGTTAACATGCCATCCAAATAGTGAATCAAATCATTGTATGCTAGTGTAGAGTTAGTGGCACGTTGAAAACGATTACAGACCAAGATTTGGCAAGATGTAAAAACTACATTCCTCAGCTATCGTAACTGTAAACATCTGGAAAATATGAAATTTAAAACATTTTAACAAAATATGGATTTTAATCTGTGTGACCTCTCAAATTTGTTAATTTTTTTGTACTCTTTCCAGCTGCCTGATAAAGTCAAATATTTTCACAATTTAGAGTGTGCGGCTCGTTGCCCACTTTTTTCTCTTTCCACATTTTGACGCCATCTGTGATCTATAACTAAACAGACACACGGCGAAATGGAATCTCTTTGTTAAACAGTAGACTTACTTATCCTTGAACAGGCCTGTAGCACATTAGGGTTCCTCTCTGTGGCTTTCATCAAGATTCTGAAGTCACGATTCACAGCGGAAAAGAGGTTTGTTTCATGAGGCATGGCAATGCGAAGATCTAGACTGGAAAATACCTGAACAAGAGAAAATACACAACATAGACAACTGTTTGAAATCCAAAGTTAATCACATGGGTCTTCTCAGGTCTAGTTTCTATATTATGAAGGTGTAAAAAAGACAGTAATAGGACTGTTACTATCTCACTGGATATGACCGCCACTCGTGAAACTGGTAATGATCAGAAATGAAACCAACTGGCTCTTTAATACCAAGAGGTTTCACAGTCGTGGTCGCCATTTTGAAAGTGGTGGGAACAGTGCAAAATACAATATAAAAATTGTTTGTATACTGTGAAGCGTGCTTTTGCTTTTGGGTTTCCCATACATTGCTCTGTAAATAAGCGTGTTTGACTTAGAATCCAAAGGTCAGTGGTTTGAGGCCTGGTCTTTGCAGATACAAAACCTGAGAGCTCGAAGGCTAATTTTACGAAGTAAGGAAACAATCTGTCGCTGCATTTTTAAGTTACGAGCATTTTGTGTAAAAAATAGTTATTAAAAATATGCTGATATCTAAAATATTTTTACTCTTACAAAAAAATAAATGACATTTTCTTGAAATTCAAATATTTTTCATTTAGACTGCCATAAATTATTGAAATCGGTTAAATCTTCGCTAGCAAAAAGCTCGATTAAAAAATGTAACCAATTCGCCAATAAAATGGGTTCGGCCAACCTCCAATTTAACATTAATTTTCTTCTCGAAAATATTGGATCGTGTTGAAGCCGTTTCAACCCTTCATTCAACATTTGTGCACATCAGGCGTTGCAATTTCCTCGCAATGAATTTTTTCATGTTGGACCGACTTTACTACACCCTAAACTTACATCTTCGAGTTCTATCCACTTGTCTTGTACTTCAAGCCACACACTCAACACTGCCTCAATTGTCTGCAGTCTTTTCTGCCATTTCATGATGTCATCTGCAAAGGAGCCAGCGGCGCTACCAGTGAGCATGCTCTGTAGTGACACCTGTGGATAATTCAGATGTGGTTAGAGCAAACAACAAGCACAATATTTTTCAAAACGGTATTCAAGTTATCTTGTATTTTTGTTAATCCTTTAACGCCCAAGTGCAGCCCAGTTGGAAACAAGAAAAAAATCTCAAATTTGTACGTCAAGATATAAAGAAACAAGAGGCTGCAAGCAGCCTATACTCATGCGCATGCGTAAGTATATATATATATATATATATTAAACGTGATAAGAAGATGTCCGACATGGAGAAGAGTTTATCCTTTCATAGGCCATTTGCACGATGACGTCATTTGACTACTACTACCAGAATCCTTCAGTTTTTTGTTTTGTAATGCAAATTAGGGCTATTGTTATTTAAACCGCACTGGGATTACAAAATTTAAATAAGAAAGGAAAAACGAAATGAATTCTGGTAGTGGTAGTCAAATGACGTCATCGTGCAAATGGCCTATTCAGTCATCGTTCCTGCAGACCACGTTTACTATTGAATACGCGCATGAGTAACAAATAGCACCACAGGAGAGTATTGTTCAAAAGCTTGCATTTAAACGTTCGCACTTTCAGATGTTTCATCCGCAGACTCCACAATTAGAGCCACCTTGGAATGACAGGATAACTTATGGTGAAGAAAAGTTGTTGACTCCACTATCATCTTTACATCTTGCATTACTGTGATTTGTTCTTTGTTTTGCAGTGATTCCAGACCAACAATTTCAGCAAGTTATCTTCGAATACACCACAATTCAACAGAAGAAGACAATGCAGGCTGATAAGATTGCATCAGTCAAGTCATAACAGGAAACATGTCCTGAGTGCAGGATTAACTCCGTCCAATACGAAGTATTTCTTAAATAAAACAGCACTTGCGTATAATCCTGGATGATGCCCAACCCAGGAATACAAATGTGAGCCTGGAGAGGCTGATGGGCACTGCTTGAATTGACTGATGATGAATAAAGCGTTGGTGGAGAGAAAGAGATGTTAAAAGAAGATATATATGTTGTGGTTCAAATTTTTCTTTGGTTTGAAAACTGGTTTAAAAAATTTGAAACCAAAGAAAAATTTAAACCACAACATATACAACAGATACCTCAATATGTTTTTAAAAATGTACCTGATGATCCTCTAGTTCTTCAAAGATTGGCTCACATTTATCCAGTAAACAGATTGGCCCAGCGTCCTGCAAATATTTAACGCAGTAAAAAGCTACATGTTGAAGGCCTTGGGGGAGGGGGGGAGGGTGGAGGGGCAAGGTCATTCTTGGTTCTCACCCTTGCTCTATTTTTTTTCCGAGTGCTCCGTATGTCACGAACGTGATTGGTTTAAAATTTAATATAGAGCGGTTTTTACTTGAGTGTCCTTAAACCAACACCAATTAAGTTATACTATGACCAATCACAACAGACAGACAATCCAATGAACCAATCAGAACTCAAAAGCAATACATGTAGCCGGCGCCAAGCGCGGGGACACGCGCGCAACGAAGTCACGATTGGTTTTGGTTTCACTTCTGATTGGTTGAGAAAGTGGTGCAAGATTTTTTAGCCAATCACAAAGCGTAGCAAGGCAGAACCAAAGCAACTGTGAACTTACTTTCGACACTCAACTCTAGTCTTTAAAATGACAAATCAACGGAAAGTTCGGTTATTAAAAGAATACTGGCAAGGAGCACTCAATTTGCGCTCAATTAACTGGATGAGCCCCAAAGACCAAAAAATTGCACTCTTTATACTATATAACGAGGCAGCGCATTTCAAAGGTTGTTCCATTGTTGGCCCCCACTGTGGGGCATTTGCCCATTTTTCTTCGAAACGTTAACACTGAACAAGTTGCCTGGTACTTTCCAATAGGGTAAAGTAGATATTGAACACTACTTAACCGTTCAACACCCAGAGTGAGCCAATTATGGAGACATGTAATGTTGTTCTCACGTTTGGGTCTGTCGATGAAATCCCATGGTGTGACCATTCAAATGAGTAGTAGTAGTACTTTTGCATGGTACCATTTGTTTATCAATGAATGATTTCCAAATTGAAATTTGGGATTTTTCTTAAATTTTGATCTTTGTCACTCCTGGGAGTTAAAGAGTTAAACCCATAGTTAGTTACATGTAGGTACCTGTGTTAAATTCATGAGGGATTGCGAGAAAGTAGCAGAGCCAGGTGCAGATGTTTTCCTTGTCTTAAGACCGCCGCCACCTCCATCCTTGACGCTGAAGCCACCTCCACTGCCATGACTTGTAACCGATACTCTACTGGACAAACCGCGGGGGCCATGCATGTTCATCTCTGAGTCATTACCAAACTCACTTCCGGGAGTCTACAGAAGCACACAGAGAGAATCCTGGCATGATTTATAACGTCAACAAAACAAACACTTGTAAAACTATTAGTACTTGTGAAATGACATAAAAAAGACCCTCGCAGTGAAAAGTACCAATACAACGTAAAAGGCGGTGTGGCGCCTGTGGTGTGGCGGTGTGGTGTGGCGCGGCGCGGCGCGGCGCGGCGCGATGCGGTGCGGTGCGGTGCGGTGCGGTGCAGTGAAGTGCAGTGTAGTGTAGTGTAGTGTAGTGTAGTGTAGTGTAGTGTAGTGTAGTGTAGTGTAGTGTAGTGTAGTGTAGTGTAGTGTAGTGTAGTGTAGTGAAGTGTAGTGTAGTGTAGTACAGTAATAGTATTGTGAAAGCTTCTAAAGAGATGCCTACAACTCTTAAATTTTTATTTAAATGTCATATTTACATCTTGAGTAGCTGCATTAGCTGACGTAAGGCCTTTCATTCGGGTGTGTGCTCTGAGCTCAAAGATCTTACTGAGCCAAACTTCTTCGTAAGTCTTAAGTGAACTCTCAATAGCTACATCCTTTGCTGCCCTTTGGATGATGGCCCGAACCTCTTCAGCATGATCTAAAAAAAAGGGGCACGACAAATTGCACCGTTATTCTTAGTCCGTTAAGAAAGAATGTGACATTCGCTTTTGTGCAAATACAAAACATTTTTTCTGCAAAATGACATTTGAACATATCTGTGCGTGAAACAATAAGCAGCATAAAATTAATGCTTTGGTAAGAAATTACACTCAGGACAACTATTGTATACGAGTTAATTCGCTGGTATAAGAGATAACTTTCAAGAAAATTATTGTATCTAAGGCTTAATTCTCTGGTAAGCGATCACTCTCATGATCAGAAAAGCTTTTTTTTACGTGAGATAGCTCCGTCAGCTTACAATATTTTCCCTAGAAGTGATCAAAAGCTAAGTCCATAATAGACCAGTTTCGAATTCGCTATGGCCGCTGAATGAAAGCATTGAAGACGCATTTTTACAGGGTTAGACTCGACCTGATGTAAAATATTCACAAATACCGGCAGAAGGTGCGTGAAATTTGAAAATTAAACAATAGACAGAGCTCTAAACAGATCATCTTCTCGCCTAAATTTGTGAATATTTTACATCAGGTCGAGTCTAACCCTGTAAAAATGTGTCTTCAATGCTTTCATTCAGCGGCCATAGCGAATTCGAAACTGGTGTATTAGTCGGACAATTTAGGATTTTGGACAGACAATGTCCGTTGACCGACTATTATTTCCCGCACTGGTCGTCAGTACTCACTGTGTAGCCCAAGTTCCAATAGCTGTCCCAAGGTCATTCTCGTCAGACCTTCATTGCTAATCTGAACTGCTCCTCCAGTGACTCTCAGCAGTTGCTTCCAGTGGCGAGGTCGCATTGCAGAGCGGCTTAAGTCATCAATGATAGGTAGACAAGCCTGGGGAAATGACACAAAATAACAATGTTAACAAGCACAAATTGCATCCATTAAGAGCAGACTTTCTTGGGAGGAGTGATCTATGAAAACGGGAGGTGAAAGAGAGATCTACTGTGCTGCCCAATAGCTTTAATTTGAGCAGTTAGTCTTCAACACCTTATTGTGGCTAAATGCAATTTAGGCGAAGTTAAGCTCGAGACAATTCCGGGTCCGTGGTTATTGCCTGTAGGGATGTGTGAGGTGCCCCTAGTAGCCTGTCAGGGCCTTCACAGTGTTTCGCTTGCCAGCCGTATCTTACCCGCACTAACTGATTGTTGTAGCTTCTTATTTATTACTCATGCGCAAAGCGGCACGAGTTAAAATTCGCCCTTCGTTTTTCTTCGTGTCACGATTTTGCATGCAAATTTATGCACGCATATTTTAAATTGTGCTCTTCCGGTTCATAGCTTTGCCATTTACACTTCCTGTTTTGGTGACTTTTGTCTACCCCGGTAAAACAGCCTTACTGAAGTGTCACGACAGCGTCTCCTACAACTCTACATAACTAATGTTCACGTTAGGTATATATAACAGTCAGCAGAATCACTGACTTCATTGTGGTACAGCCTTCATTTACAAAACATTCAATAGTAAACAACGTGGTTTGCAGGAACGATGACTGAATGAAAGGAGTAACTCTCCGGCCATGTCGGACATGTTATAGATATCATAAAACTTTCTTACGCATGCGCATGAGTATAGGCTGCTAACAGCCTCTTGTTTATTTAGAAGAGCATTTAAACCACAAACTAAAACTAAAACAAAATCCTTCTGTAGTATAAGTACTGTAAACTTAATTTGAATAATCTTAAAATGAAGAACCTAACCCTAAAACCCTTTCAGTACTACTTTATTTTAGAAATGCTTTCAACTCCCTTAGGTGCTACTTAATAAAATAATTTTATCCTATGGCAATTCACCTCCTCTCCGACTTACCTGAATGTCCACTATAGCATGATTCATGCCAACAAACACATCCCACTCATGTGACTCAAACGGAAGCGCTTCGACCACACTAGTCTGCGCCTCAGTGGCTTTCTTCATAAGCTTGGTGTTAATTCGCTGCCACCGACCCCGTTTCCATTCCGTATGTTGTTCCTGGACTGCACGCCATGTGTTCCACACCTCACGTAAACATTCCAGGTCTGAGCGAAGCCTGCAGACATAATGATAAGTAATCGTAATTGGACTGAGTGGAGTACAATTCAGGGAGTAATCCGGCAAGAAATTTCAAATCGGCCGAGCGCGTAGCGCGAGGACAATTTGAAATTACGAGCACGATTACCCGTGAATTGTACGACACGAAGTTCAATTACTAATTAATCGAATCAATAACAAAATTCGAGATTAAAAAGTCTATGTGGAGGTTTTTTTTTGTACTCAAAACGTCAAAGTTATTTTCTATCAGTTTGAAAGCAAGAAGAAACAGCCTATATACAGTGGAACCCCGTTAATACGGTCACCAACCCAATGGGCCCAATGGGCCGTGAAAATTTGGCCGTATTGACGGGGTGGCCGTATTAACGGGGTAGGGTCAAATTTCATGACTGGTCTATGTTTCTTTTTCATGACAGGAGAGTAAATTGCTGTTTCATTACGTTAACGACAGAGGTCAATTACATGACAAGTTACAGGCGTTGTGAATAAATACAGCCTTTGTTTCTCAAGTACTGTACAGTATTTGTTTTGTTTGGTCAATAATTAATGCGTATTTGGTTCAAGTGGCGGTATTAACGGGGTAAAATTATAAAGGATTATACAGGTTGGGATTTCAGAATGTAGCCGTATTAACGGGGTTTTATTATAAGAAAAAAGTGATATAATAACGAGGTGACCATAAGGCGGGGTTCCACTGTATAGGCAAATCTTTGCTGGCGTCAATGTTTACATTTTGTTTCATTAGGTCATGTTTCATTTCTCATTAGAAATCATCGTGCTAAATAGGAGTTGACTTCAAAACTTGAAATAGCTTGTTGAACTTAGAAATCTATGCAATTTTTCGATCTTTGCAAGTCATGTTTAAGGAAATATCAGCTGTCACAAACTTTAAAATTGCTGTGTGGCAAAAACGCTAATAAGCCACGCATTCTTTGAAGAAGTTTTTAAAACAGCAAAGCACAAAGAGTATCTAGTCTATCGAGCTCACATTTCCAGAGAAAGCTAATTGTGCTATGCCCTTTCAATATTCGCAATAGTTTTCTTTTGCAGTTCGATCACAGAATGAGACACATATGCTAATCAGGAGCAATAGAGCAGTTTTCAATTGAGTGTCGTAATAACAAAACCAAACTAATTACTCTGTCCAATCACAGCAGTCGTAAACAATCCAAGGAACCAATCAGAGCTCGAAGCAATTACATGTCGGCGGCGCCAAGCGCGGGAAAACGCGTGCGAGCAAGTCACGATTGGTTTTGGTTTTACTTCTGATTGGTCGAGAAAGTGGCGCGAGATTTTTTAGCCAATCACAAAGCGTAGCAATGCAAAACCAAAGCAATCGTGTAATTACTTTCGATACTCAATTGAAAACTGCTCTAATTGTAAACAAATATTCGTCTATTCCAGGCCGGGAGGTGAAATGATGCTGCAAGGGCAAAAAATATGGCTTGGCTTTTCCAGCTAACAACAATGAGAATTTTGAACATGACGATTCTGCATACCGAGGGAGAACTGAGAAGTTAACAACTGCCTTTTCAAACAGTTCTTGAAGCTCAATCAGATCCTGTAAAAAAAAACGTAAAACAACTGAGTTAGAAATACCACTGGCTTAGCGATAATCTTTCACCAAATTTAATAGACAACGAGCATACTTTTTATAGTACGTGAAGTTAACTAATTTCAGTACACAGGGAAAATGTGAGCTCAGCCACTTATGTCCAGAAATGCACGTAACTCGGACCTTGGGCACTTCATATTACACACAATTATTTGTAATTTCCATATGACTTCATATTTGACAGAATTGCTTGTGTTTAGGTGAGAATTAGGTCTAGGGGACACTTCATGATGTCTATCATAAAGAGCATGAATCTCATTAGCGTGCATTTCTGGACATACCTCAGCTCAGCAGTTTGAAGCGATAATGGAAAGACAGCTGGATCCCTTAATCTCCTCAGAGTGTGATGAAGGAAAGGACTGGTGAAGGTGCAAGAAACTACTCCAATGATCTACCGTAGAGTGTACTTGTGGACCAGTTGAAACAGTCTTATCATATGGTAAAAGGATATGCCGTTAACACCGGTGTATAAGCCGTATTCGCAGATAAGCTACATTCCGAGTTTTGAAGCTCGAATTTTGGAGAAAAAAATGTTTTCTAAAATAAAAACGTAAGTCAGAGAATTGGCTCCACAAAACGTGAACTAGCCTTTACTTTACTTTGCTTTGCTATGTATATACGTGTTCAATGCGGATTGCTCAATTTGATTTTTGGTCTCGGAGGCACTCTGGCAGGCTCTGTTAGACAGACAAGACTCACTTTTCTACATCATCTAAAGTTAAAGAATTTTTGTTCCACGTTATAATCCTCTAATAACTGAAATCTTAATTTCGAGACTCAAAAAGTCTGGTCAACTTATATCACCGGAAAGTTCGATAACCTTTTGCAGATGTTCCCGCAGATAAGCCGCACCCTCAATCTTAAGCAAAAATTTTGGGCAAAAAAGTGCGGCTTATACACCGGTGTTTACGGTACTTAATTTTTCAGTGGCTTCAACCTCCCAATTTGAACGAGTTTTTGTGCACATTCTGTTTGGTTTTGTGGACACAAGGAATTGTGGCATGTTGCAGGCTTTTGTAGGCAACTAACATCTACCTTCAAGTTGGTGATCGCTTAAAGGGGCTATGTCGCGAGGATGGCGGGTGAGTACAGGGTACTAACAACTTGAAAAACGTCCGGTCGCTTTTTATCAATTTGGCGGCCATTACTGTCGAATTTGCTGCAATCCGTTCCATCCCGTCGTATTACGTGGAAGGAAAGATCTCAAGTTTACAAATTAGTTAGAGTATTTACTTGGCTAGATTTCTGGTAAATTATTTCTGCGATTTGTTAGTCGTACCTTCGAAAAATTCGATGTCTTCCAGTAGTGGTGGAAGTTGGGGAGGAATTTAAAAGCGAAATCGATCGTGTTTTTGTTTACCTCGCGTGGTTCGACACGAGTGCAAGCGCGATAAAACTTGCCGCGATCCGGGAGGGAACAATAGAAATTTGACATGTGTGACGTCAGGTGACACATGACAGGAACTCATTGCGCAGACTCAACTTGCGACATAGCCCCTTTAAGAGACTTTCTCAAACCCCAACAGTGGCCACTTTCGAGAGCTTCAATTGTGAAACTCAACCTAATTAGTGAGGTGACTGTTAAGAAAACGTTGCCAACCGTTTCCATGATAATTACCTGAGCTTCACTCTCCATGCTCTCAAGTCTTCTACTAAATGTATCCATGATCGTAAAAGCAGTGTAAATAGCACACTTTCTATTGAACGCCTCTGAATCTCCAAACTCACGGGCCAGAGACTCACAACGATCACCAAAAGCTTTGAGCTCCTAGAAAACGAAAAACATCAAGAGCTTGCATCAGAGGCTGTCTCTGTTAAACCCTTATCACACCAAACTCCACGACTGCTACGACCAATCCGACTGCACCTCGACTAAGCCAAGATTGTGCCCCGACTATCCCGACCGCACCACGTCCTCACTACGTTCTAGCCAAGAGTTTTGATAATCGTGAGAGTTTCCCGACTATTAAGCTCCGACCTAAAAAGTCGTGGCACCCCTCCTGACCGTTCCCGATCCTCACGAACTGGCCACGACTAACCCCGACCACACACCACGACCTTCCCGACTTGGCCACGACTTTTCACCCGATTTTCCATATTTTTAAGTTGGGAAGGTCGTAGCACGATCGGGAAGCCCGGTGTGATAGCAGTGTTAAAGTGATGTAGTCAGCTCTAATAGTTATCACATTATATTTTGTGTGGCAAATAACGTGTTCCCTGCTAATAAGCTTCATCGCAGCATTATTGTGTGGATATTTATAAATTTTATCAATAATTCATAAGGAAAATACAAAAGAAATGAAAATTCAATAAAGCCTTGAAATCCTACTACAGAACAGCTATGAAATGCCAATAGACCAATCCCGATATATTAAAATTCATACTTGGCTCTGAGGCTTAGGGGAATAAAACAAAAGAAATCACATCGAGGTTCAGGGATGAATAATTAATTTGTTTTGTTTTATTCCCCTAAGCCTCGGAGCCAAGTATGAATTTTAATATATCGGAATTGGTCTATTAGTTACAACCACTAGTGGATGCATACTGTGGTAATTGTTGTAACTAATTAGCATTTCATTTTCATTTCATAAGAGTCCACAACATTCACGTCCGCTCATGTTGTAACACTGCTTACAATGGCTCGCTGCTGATATTTTATCAATTACTGAAAAAACTGATACATCTTATCATAAACAACCAAAGCAAATGTAAGTTACCTCTGTAACACTCGGAGCTTCAGCCTGTATTCTTGGCCCAAGGCGTTGTTTAGCTTGGTTTACTTTCATCTTCAAATTGTTCCATCTGTAAAAAAGAATACATTGCAGTCTTACAACCACGTTATATAAAATAGGAATGAGGTCGCCTGTTAACACAGTCAAATAGATCGTTTTACCGATACGGCAGCCATATTGATTTCGCCCATGGGCATCCCATAATGACCATTGAAATAAATATATTCCTTTGTTAACAATAAATTTCAATGGTCATTATGGGGTGCTCAGGAGGCAAAATCAATGGCTGTCGTATCGGTAAAAAGGTCTATTTTCATTCTTGTATTGCAGAAGTGTAGATACGACCTTCTCAAACTCGTTTACTCGTCTTACTAACCGAGTTCGAGGGCCGTACTGTACCGTTTTACATGCACCTCCGTAAATGTTATCTACTGCATAACATGTACTTTTTACATTGGCCGTACTGTTGCTTACGGACGCGAAGGGCGCGGGCCATAAATCGAAGGGCGAAAACAAGGGTCCGTAAGTTACATTATAATATCACCGTACGGCCCGCTGACGCAATGCTACAGAAAGTAGAATCGCAAGGTGACGTGAGCGGAGCCGGACGGGTTGACGTGAGCCGGTCCGGAAAAAGCCGTCCGGCCCCGTTCGAGTTCAAGCGACCTCGCACTGCACGACTATTCTTGTACTTTCTAGTCATATTGTAAAATACTTATTGACTGAGTTAGGTCGGGCCGGACGGGAAAATATTTGGCTCTCGGTCATGGCGCACGGACCTCGCTGCGCTCGGTCCGTACACCATGACCTCGAGCCAAATATTTTCCCGTCCGGCCCTCCCACTCAGTCAATAAGTGCATCCGTGTTAAATGATCAGTTTGAGAAGCAATATCAAACAATCGAAAGAGTTTTTCTCCAGGTATCTAAACATCTCGAAGTCCGTTAATAAAAACTCGGCTGCGCCTCGTTTTTTTCAACCCAGTTCTCGGTGTTTGGATACCCTGATGAAACACTCTTTCTCGTGTAAAAAAAAAAATTAAAAAAAAATTAAATCAAACAAAAGCTTTTCAACAGCGTTGGACTGAAATACAGTGATTATGATCTACAAGGACCATAATGCCAGACAAAAGACCTTGGCACAGTTAAGAAAGTACTATGCAAAGACAAGATCTTTCGAAGAGAGAAACTATCGTTCCATTTCCTGGCCCCCCCCCCCAACCCCTTCCCCCCCCCCCCCCCCCCCAAAAAAAAAATACAAATTTCTGACATTGCATCTTGAGTGTATGCATAAAAATCAACATTGCTTTGGGGGTGGAGATGGGGAGGTGACGACAACAATTTGTGGGAAGGGGGGAAAGGTTAAGTGTCCCAACACTTCTGACCAAGATTGTAAGTGGTTCTGACGTTTGAGTCTGTGAATGAAACCGCAAATGAAAGATAAAATAAATAAATAAATCACTTATTTAAGTGTCAAAGGTATTTAGCACACACACAGTACTAATTGGGAACACTTTCCAGATCTAATTGGAATTTGGAAGTGTTGGTTTTTGAGAAGAGGGAAAACCGGAGTACACGGAGAAAAACCTCTCGGAGCAAGGAGAGAACCAACAACAAACTCAACCCATATATTACGCCGGTTCCGAGAATCGAACCCAGGCCACATTGGTGGGAGGCGAGTGCTCTCACCACTACACCACCCCTGCTCCCCCAAATATGAATAGAACTTTTCTGTTGTGTTGTTGTTGTTGTCGTTGTTATTGTTCTTGCTGTTGTTTTGGTGACGTTTTTACAGGTACAGGGTTAATAAACTACACACCTTTGTGGAGCAGCAGTGTAGAACCTTTGAGTCATTTCTGGAAGTTTCTGATCATATTTTTCCAGTAGAGTGATGGTTCTTTTCATTGCTACAAACTTACTGTCCATTTCAGCTTGCTGTGTGCTCACCTGCAACCACACAGAGTAAGATTAGTTTGCAATTGAGCAGCACCAAAATCATTAAAAAAATCAATAAGTTCGCACATAACCTAACATAAATTATGCACAACAAATGGGGAACAAAAGTCAAACAAAGTTTTTAAGTAATACAAGTGCAAAGAAGTAGAACACAACTTCAAAGGCGTGACAAGAGTACAAATGTAAAAACGTTATTCCAAAGAAACCGCTGTAGGTCACCCAAGGTCAGCCAAGGTCACCCAAGGCAAATCGTGTCATCCAAGGTCGCCCAAATTATTCTAAGTCACACAATGTCACACAATGTCACACAATGTCACACAATGTCACACAATGTCACACAATGTCACACAATGTCACCAAGACTCACCCAAGGATACCCAAAACCAAACATCGTCCCAGGTAAACCACAAGGTCACAAAAACACCCAACGATACAAAGCAGCCAAAGGTCATCCTTGATAACCCACAATACAAGACATAATTACTTGGAACACTTCAAGAAAAGTCCAGATTTGTCAGTTCAGAAATGTAGTGCACATGTGGGCCCTCATCTCCCCCCAGTGCTGCTCCTTTCTCCTCAATGTTGCATTCACATAAATTTTGTTTGACTCTAGCATCTTGGACATCAACATTGAAGGGGAAAGAAGGGAAGAAAGCGGACACCGTTCCAACAAATGTGACTGATCATGATAGTGCAGGTTAACCAAGTCACCCAAAGTCAGCTACGTCACTTAAGGACACTCAAAGAATGATGCTTATACAGTGGAACCCTGATATAACAAAATGCCGAGGGACTTATATCGAGATTCTTTTCTGTACATTTTACTACAACTGGGCTGAAGAATAATGTTCGTTATACCGGGTCTTCATAGTAAAAAGGTTTGTTATATTGTGGTTTCATTTTATCCCTGAAGTCACCAAAGGTTTTTAACCCAGGTAAACCAAGTCACCTAAATTTACCTGTTATTTAAGAGGGGAAAAACTTAACTACAGTTTTAGAGTCGTTGCCAGGGGCATTATTCCATGGTTAGCATTTCTCGTGTCACGTGTCTCGTGTCATTTTCACGTGTCAAAGTGCTAATATGGTGGGAACTATGAAACTGAACACAAGACATCACTAAATCGACATTGCACATGCATAACTAGTGCTAGTCCCCAACTGCGCGTAAGAATGAAAAAGTGATAAAAATCTGATTTTTTTGGCGAATCATATGCAATTCCACTTTTTTTTAAATCTGTAGCATGGAATAACTGATAGGTGAAAAAGGAAAGCTATTAAAGAAAATGTATTAAAATAACCTTCATGACACCATTGCTTTTTCAATAACGAGAATTTTAACAAATCCATGCTATAGATTTTTGATTAGGACGTTCTTAAGCCGTTGCCATTGGTTTTATTGGAAAAAATGTAAGATGTTTGAGTTTTAAGGGTTTTTATGTTCTGGTCACGTGACTTACCAAATATGGTTGACTCGTGAAATTTAATGGAACCATTAACAGAATGAACGTGACCAAACATCATAGCCGAGGAAGTAAAGAAACTCATTATATGATGTTTGGAACTCTTCCATAGCAACCACCTTCTGGTTAAGTTTCTACCCCCTTAAGGCCACCTAAGGTCACTCAAAGATACCAAGGTCGCCTAAGTCACCAAAGTTCATCCTAGGTAACCCAGGTAAACCAAGTCACCTAAAGTCACTTAAGTCACTCAAGGTCATCCAGAGTCACCAAAGTCACTCAAGGTCACCCAAAATAACCAAAGGTCATCTTGGTAATCCAGGTAAACCAAGTCACCCAAAGTCACCTAGGTCACCCAAAGTAACCAAAGGTCATCATAGGTAACCCAAATCACCCAGTCACCTAAGTCACCCAAAGCTCATCCTAGGTAACCCAGGTAAACCAACTCAGTCAAAGTCTTCTAAGTCACCTAGGCCACACAAGGCCACACAAGGCCACACAAGGCCACACAAGGTCAAACAAGGTCACCCAATGTAACTCAGGTAAACCAAGTCACCCAAAGTCACTCAAGATCACCTAAGATCACCCAAAGCTACCCAACAACATCCAAGGTCACCCAGTGCATCAAAGTCACGTTTAGGCCACTTCAACCAAGGCTACCCATGTCATCCAAGGTCATCCAAAATCAACAAGTCAGGCAAGGTCATCTAAGGTACTCTGAAAAATGCTAAAGGTTGTACAAAGCTTTGTGAACCTGTAACATTTCCGGACTAACTACCAAGACATCCAAAGTAAGTGTCATTAATCAAATACTTGGAACACAATCCAACTTTAAGTATTGATCCTAAAAGCTCCCAATTCAAGCTATTGTGAAACATAGAAAAGTCAACTAGGTCACCCTAGATCACCCAAAGTAGGCAGAGGTCAACATAGGTAACCAACGTAAACCAGGTCACCCAAGGTCACCCAAGGTCACCCAAGGTCACCCAAGGTCACCAAGTCACCTAAGTCACCCAAGGTCAACAAAAGCTCATCCTGGGTAACCCACCTAGGCCACGCAAGGCCACACAAGGCCATACAAGGTAACTCAGGTAAACCAAGTCGCGCAAAGTCACTCAAGATCACCTAAGATCACCCAAAGCTACCCAACAACATCCAAGGTCACCCAGTGCATCAAAGTCACCTTTTGGCCAATTCAACCAAGGCTACCCGTGTTATCCAAGGTCGTCCAAAATCCCCAAGTCACACAAGGTCATCTAAGTTACTCTGAAAAATGCTAAAGGTTATACAAAGGCTTGTGAACCTGCAATATTTCCAGACTTACTACCAAGACATCCAAAGTAAGTGTCATTAAACAAATACTTGGAACACAATCCAACTTTAAGTATTGATCCTAAACGCTCCCAATTCAAGCTATTGTGAAACATGGTTTAAAAAGTCACCTAGGTCACCTAGGTCACTCAAGGTCACTCAAGGTCACCCAAGGTCACTCAAGGTCACCCAAGGTCACTCAAGGTCACTCAAGGTCACCCAAGGTCACTCAAGGTCACCCAAGGTCACCCAAGGTAGCCGAAGGTCAACATAGGTAACCAAGGTAAATCAAGTCACTCAAGGTCACCCAAAGTCACCCAAAGTCACCCAAGGGTCACCCTAGGTAGCCCAGGTAAATCAACTCAGCCAAAGTCTCCTAAGTCACCTAGGCCATACAAGGTCACACAAGGTCACACATGGTCACTCAAGGTAACTCAGGTAAACCAAGTTGCCCAAAGGCACTCAAGATCACCTAAGATTGCCCAAAACTACCCAACAACATCCAAGGTCACCCAGTGCATCAAAGCCACCTTTTTGCCAATTCAACCAAGGCTACCCTTGTTCTCCAAGGTCGTCCAAAATCCCCAAGTCACACAAGGTCATCTAAGTTACTCTGAAAAATGCTAAAGGTTATACAAAGGCTTGTGAACCTGCAATATTTCCAGACTTACTACTAAGACATCCAAAGTTAGTGTCATTAATCAAATACTTGGAACACAATCCAACTTTAAGTATTGATCCTAAAAGCTCCCAATTCAAGCTATTGTGAAACATGGTTAAAAAGTCACATAGGTCACCCAAGGTCACCCAAGGTCACCCAAAGTAGCCAAAGGTCAACATAGGTAACCAAGGTAAACCAAGTCAGTCAAGGTCACCCAAAGTCACCCAAAGTCACCCAAAGTCACCCAAAGTCACCCAATGTCACCCAAGATCACCAAGGTCACCCAAGGTAGCCAAAGGTCAACATAGGTAACCAAGGTAAACCAAGTCACTCAAGGTTACTCAAGGTCAACCAAAGTCACCCAAATTCACCCAGTCACCCAAGGGTCACCCAAGGGTCACCCTAGGTAGCCCAGGTAAATCAACTCAGCCAAAGTCTCCCAAGTCACCTAGGCCATACAAGGTCACACAAGGTCGCACATGGTCACCCAAGGTAACTCTGGTAAACCAAGTTTCCCAAAGTCACTCAAGATCACCTAAGATTGCCCAAAACTACCCAACAACATCCAAGGTCACCCAGTGCATCAAAGTCACCTTTTGGCCAATTCAACCAAGGCTGCCCGTGTTATCCAAGGTCGTCCAAAATCCCCAAGTCACACAAGGTCATCTAAGTTACTCTGAAAAATGCTAAAGGTTATACAAAGGCTTGTGAACCTGCAATATTTCCAGACTTACTACCAAGACATCCAAAGTAAGTGTCATTAAACAAATACTTGGAACACAATCCAACTTTAAGTATTGATCCTAAACGCTCCCAATTCAAGCTATTGTGAAACATGGTTTAAAAAGTCACCTAGGTCACCTAGGTCACCCAAGGTCACCCAAGGTCACCCAAGGTAGCCAAAGGTCAATATAGGTAACCAAGGTAAATCAAGTCACTCAAGGTCACCCAAAGTCAACCAAGGGTCACCCTAGGTAGCCCAGGTAAATCAACTCAGCCAAAGTCTCCTAAGTCACCTAGGCCATACAAGGTCACACAAGGTCACACATGGTCACCCAAGGTAACTCAGGTAAACCAAGTTGCCCAAAGTCACTCAAGATCACCTAAGATTGCCCAAAACTACCCAACAACATCCAAGGTCACCCAGTGCATCAAAGCCACCTTTTGGCCAATTCAACCAAGGCTACCCTTGTTCTCCAAGGTCGTCCAAAATCCCCAAGTCACACAAGGTCATCTAAGTTACTCTGAAAAATGCTAAAGGTTATACAAAGGCTTGTGAACCTGCAACATTTCCAGACTTACTACCAAGACATCCAAAGTTAGTGTCATTAATCAAATACTTGGAACACAATCCAACTTTAAGTATTGATCCTAAAAGCTCCCAATTCAAGCTATTGTGAAACATGGTTAAAAAGTCACCTAGGTCACCCAAGGTCACCCAAGGTCACCCAAGGTCACCCAAGGTCACCCAAGGTCACCCAAGGTCAACATAGGTAACCAAGGTAAACCAAGTCAGTCAAGGTCACCCAAAATCACCCAAAGTCACCCAAAATCACCCAAAGTCACCCAAAATCACCCAAAGTCACCCAAAGTCACCCAAAGTCACCCAATGTCACCCAAGATCACCAAGGTCACCCAAGGTAGCCAAAGGTCAACATAGGTAACCAAGGTAAACCAAGTCACTCAAGGTTACTCAAGGTCAACCAAAGTCACCCAAAGTCACCCAAAGTCACCCAAAGTCACCCAAAGTCACCCAAAGTCACCCAAAGTCACCCAAAGTCACCCAAGGGTCACCCAAGGGTCACCCTAGGTAGCCCAGGTAAATCAACTCAGCCAAAGTCTCCCAAGTCACCTAGGCCATACAAGGTCACACATGGTCACCCAAGGTAACTCTGGTAAACCAAGTTTCCCAAAGTCACTCAAGATCACCTAAGATTGCCCAAAACTACCCAACAACATCCAAGGTCACCCAGTGCATCAAAGTCACCTTTTGGCCAATTCAACCAAGGCTACCCGTGTTATCCAAGGTCGTCCAAAATCCCCAAGTCACACAAGGTCATCTAAGTTACTCTGAAAAATGCCAAAAGGTTATACAAAGGCTTGTGAACCTGCAATATTTCCAGACTTACTAGCAGGACATCCAAAGTGTCATTTATCAAATACTTGGAACACAATCCAACTTTAAGTATTGATCCTAAAAGCTCCCAATTCAAGCTATTGTGAAACATGGTTAAAAAGTCACTTAGGTCACCCAAGATCACCCAAAGTAGCCAAAGGTCAACATAGGTAACCAAGGTAAACCAAGTCAGTCAGTCACCCAAGGCCACCCAAAGTCACCCAAGGTCACCCAAGGTCACCCAGGTAAATCAACTCAGCCAAAGTCTCCTAAGTCACCTAGGCAACACAAGGTCATACAAGGTCATACAAGGTCATACAAGGTCACACAAGGTCACACATGGTCACCCAAGGCAACTCAGGTAAACTAAGTTGCCCAAAGTCACTCAAGATCACCTAGGATTGCCCAAAACTACCCAACAACCAAGGTCACCCAGTGCATCAAAGTCACGTTTAGGCCACTTCAACCAAGGCTACCCATGTCATCCAAGGTGGTACAAAATCACCAAGTCACGCAAGGTCATCTAAGGTACTCTGAAAAATGTTAAAGGTTATACAAAGGTTTGAACCTGCAACATTTCCAGACTTACTACCAAGACATCCAAAGTGTCATTAATCAAATACTTGGAACACAATCCAACTTTAGTATTGATCTTAAAAGCTCCCAATTCAAGCTATTGTGAAACATGGTTAAAAAGTCACCTAGGTCATCCAAGGTCACCCAAAGTAGCCAAAGGTCAACATAGGTAACCAAGGTAAACCAAGTCAGTCAAGGTCACCCAAAGTCACCCAAGGTCACCCAAGGTAACTCAGTTAAACTAAGTTGCCCAAGATCACCTAGGATTGCCCAAAACTACCCAACAACATCCAAGGTCACCCAGTGCATCAAAGTCACGTTCAGGCCACTTCAACCAAGGCTACCCATGTCATCCAAGGTCGTACAAAATAACCAAGTCACGCAAGGTCATCTAAGGTAATCTGAAAAATGTTAAAGGTTATACAAAGGTTTGTGAACCTGTAACATTTCCAGACTTACTACCAAGACATCCAAAGTAAGTGTCACTAATCAAATACTTGGAACACAATCCAACTTTAAGTATTGATCCTAAAAGCTCCCATTTCAAGCTATTGTGAAACATGGAAGTCAACTAGGTCACCCAAGGTCACCTAAGGTCAACATAGATAACCAAGGTAAACCAAGTCACCCAAGGTCACTCAAAGTAGCCAAAGGTCAACACAGGTAACCAACGTAAACCAAGTCACCCAAGGTCAACAAAAGCTCATCCTAGGTAACCCAGGCAAATCAACTCAGCCAGTCTCCTAAGTCACCTAGGGCATGCAAGGCCACACAAGGCCACACAAGGCCACACAAGGTCACCCATGGTCACCCAAAGTAACTCATGTAAACCAAGTTGCCCAAAGTCACTCAAGATCACCTAAGATTGCCCAAAACTACCCAACAACATCCAAGGTCACCCAGTGCATCAAAGTCACGTTTTGGCCACTTCAACCAAGGCTACCCATGTCATCCAAAATCACCAAGTCACGCAAGGTCATCTAAGGTACTCTGAAAAATGCTAAAGGTTATACAAAGGTTTGTGAACCTGCAACATTTCCAGACTTACTACCAAGACATCCAAAGTAAGTGTCATTAATCAAATACTTGGAACACAGCCCAACTTTAAGTATTGATCCTAAAAGCTCCCAATTCAAGCTATTGTGAAACATGGAAAAAAACCTGGCTGTCCTGTGTACAGGTTTGCCTTTATGAAATCACTTACAATAAAGACATTAAGAACACAGCAGTATGCTACCTCGTTAAAAACTCTCATAAGTCTCATGAATGAAGCAATGTCTTGTTCTTCGCCAGTAATGGCCTCTATTCCAGGTTCGATTCGCTTCAAGAATGAGTCAAGATCATTTAAAGTTGAAGACACCTAAAAGCAGAACAAAACAATTGAAGCCCAGTTAAAAATTAAAAACAATAACACCAGATAATGTCCACGGATCCCCGTCCTTTAAAACATAAGCCCTCACATCAACATGTAAGACGCAAAACGTCCTTAGAAAATACGACCCCTAAGCCCTGGTTGTTCAAAGATCGGTAACCTGGCTCAGGAACCCAAAAGGAGACCAGGTAAACTAGGGTTAAACTGTTTTGATGTGTCAACATCTTCTGCCTATTAGTACCATTAAAATGAATTGGAGACCACTGAGAAGAATGTCTTTGTTGATATCGAGGCTTAACATTCTAAACAGTCATTTCACTGTCTATGAGTTACATTATGACAAAAAGTAAAAAGAGTTACAATACCTGGTCTGAGAGATACTTTGTATAGACAAACATCCACTTGCTAGCATACGTGCCAAGCACTTGTTTGATGGGTCGCATGTTCACCCTCATCCAACCAACATCACACCAGTCTTGTAGATTGTAAATCTCATCTCTTGCCGTCTAAAATGATCCCAAAAATGAACAATAGGTTACCTATTTTCAAATACCAATCCTAAAACATTTTCTATCAAAATTCCAGCAGGGCTTATTTTGGGTCATTGTGCCATATTTTCCACACTTGGCTTTAAGTCTTGTCTTTAAACCCATGCTCCAACAAAAACTCCGGCTCATGGATTTTAAAAACAGTATGTGAAAGATTAAACTTATAAACAATCTGGTTTCCTCTGGCTGCTGCTACTATACATGGAATCACCGCTAAGGGTTAAACAAAGGATAAAAAAGTAGAATCCACACAAACCTGGTAAATCTCGATTTCCTTGTCAAAGTCGTCCAGTGATGGTCCTTTCTCGTCTCTAACTTCTTTAGAAGCTGTCATTTTTTTGGGATTCAGAAAAGTCTTTTCTGACAAACCCATCGCACCACTATTGCTTAGAGTCGATGCAGCAGCTGAACTACGGTTGGACCTTAATGGGGATACATTGAAAGTGTTTAGTCTTGCAATTTCAGATGACACATCATAGTTCTATTGTTCGTGTGATATTGTATTTTAGTCATGTTTTGGAGCTTTATTGATTTGTCTTTGGTTTTGTTTTATGACATTTGTGCTCTGATACTCACAGAAAGAACTGATGATTTTGACACAATGAGTCATGCAATTTAGGTGATTCTCAAAAGCTATTTGGTGCATTTTTTGTCAACAATCTATCACGTTAGTTCAAGCCACGTTGTCAGATTCCGTCACGCTAGCTAGTTCATGCAATTTTAGATGATTATGTTACACGGAAACTGGTTAAAAACAAAAACTGTAACAACAAAACTTATTTGTTACTTAACCAAACTAAACATAATTTACAGATCGCCAGACACTGCAATTGCAAATTGGAAGACATTAAGTGAAAATCATTTGATTATCTCTACAATTAAGTAAATAATTACTTACAATCCTAAATCTGTTGGTGAAAATAATCTTACCTCGGATCTCTTTCTTTCTCTTTTCTGGATTTTTCAGACGTCATGGATGCTCTTGATCTCAGTTGTTCAGATCGATTCATCTTTCTTGGATGAGCAACAATGTTTCCTGCCAGGAATTCCTCAAACGTTCGCTGTACATCTTGTATCCACAAAAATGCATACTCGTGGAATGTTGCCAGAAAACTCTGAAATAAACACAATTATATTAACCCATTGACTTCTGGAGTTTTGCCGAAAAACCGAATGTGTCTGCCTTAAAGATAGTTAAGTTGCAGATGAACAAGCAAAATTCCGCTAGAGCCAACCAATAATTGATGTCCGTCTTAGAAAGGTGTCCGCTTTAGAGAAAGGATAGCTCAGACGAATAAGTGAAATTCCGCTAGAGCCAGCCAATAATTGATGTCCATCTTAGAGAGTTTCCTGCACACAACTCAGTGAATATCCTACATGTATGACTATTAATACTGCTGAGTGATTGAGCATGTAGTTACTCTTACAGTTGGATAGCAATGAACTTACTTTACATTCAGAGGCATTTTGCTCCACCACATCTTGTGTTTGTTTGACCAGTATCTGAATGTCATTATCTTCGGCAATGACATCTTTATAACTCTAGAAGATTGAAACGTTCAGCGGGTCAAATTAAGCACTGCAAAATCTCAATAACTAGAAATCCTATAACTCTAACCACATATAGTTTCCCCTGCTTCGTTTTGCTACAGGATTTAAAAGGACACTGTCTTGGATGTTATTTAACAATTGGCTCATGCTTTAGCGTGCACTATCAAGTTATGGAGCATGTGGGAAGTTTGGAGAGCACGAAAGAACCGTAAGAGTTCGCCGAGGGCAACTCTAGCTTCTTGAGTTGCCTATGACTCGGAATAGTTTTGCATTTTTCCTGACGTTTCCAGTTAAGGCCCGTTTACACAGGCGAATTTTTGTGCAATTATTGTCGCATTTGTCGATGCAAATCACATGTGCAAACGGGCGGCGATTTCAGTGCGATTTAGGCGCGATTTGTCACGCCATGTCGCAGAGGTGTCGAACATTTTCAAAACCTGATGCAACTTGGCAGTGATTTTTGGGAAATCACAGGAAATCAAAGCAAACGTCGCACCCGAATCGCAGAGAAAATCGCCACTAGTTTATACTTGCGACAAAAGTTGCAATGGAGAGAGCGGCAAAAAGTGCAAAAATCGCATGTGTAAATGGGCCTTTACTGTGATCAAAATGTGGTAGAGTGTGTTTGGAGTATTGAGCTATACTTACAGACATTATAAAGAAGGAAACAAAAGCTTTCAAGCAGTTCTTTGCTGTGGTATGTTTCTTATGGTGTAAAAGGTGGTTCTGACTTTGAGTCTGCCCTAAAAGTGCAGGTTTTCTACAGTGCAAAAAAAAACCCTTCCTTGCCCAAACAAGCTACCAATCTTTTACCTTTCTAAAATTACACCCCACATGTATGAATGTTTTGTTACCTTCAAATCTTCATCCACAGGCCTAACTGAGTCACCGCGTCCAAGGAAGTCATTTAACCATCCCACCACACTTTCCTGGACGCTGGACGAGGCAGAATGCTCATCAAGTGATGGATTAAACAGCACTTGAGAACCAGTCAGCTCCAAACGAATCGTCAATAAAGGTAGAACTTCAGAATCCTACAAAATAAACAACAATAATAATATAATACGCATTTGGAGCATAATCTAACATAACAAGTCAAATCATAAAGGAAATAACACTCACCTGCGACATATTGGAGAAGACAATCTGGTTTAACATGGATCGTAGCGAGGTGTGTGTAGACGTTTTTAATCCTTCCATTACAACTCCACTGACATACTTGATGTAGCTCTGCCACGCAGGGGAGGCACGGCTAATCTGAGCTGCCTGTTCATCAAGACAACAAAAAAAGAAAAGTTCTGATTTACGTTTGAAACTCTTTAAAATGCATGCATGGAAAGGAGGTTACCTGTTACAGAATACATGGCGTTTGTTTCTCAAAAGTCCCGAAAGTTTACCAACAAGGATTCAATATTCGTTGATTTTGAAAGCTAAGCAAAAACTCCAAAGTTGACGAAAATCACAGCTCTGGTTTGCGGGATAAAATCTTCATCCCCACTCAAAAGAAAGTGGGTTTTAAAAATAGCTTTCGGGAGTTTTGAGAAACGCACGCCAGCACCAGTCTTTCATTTCTCACAGGTGGCCAGGTGATTTTCACTTTTTTCATGATCAAGGCAGGTGGCCAGCCTGGTTTGAATGGCCTAGAGAAAACACTGCATCTGTAAAGTGGACACCTACGTCTGTCCCTTTGGACCCCATATTCAGATTTGTCAGTACAGTAGAACCTAAACCAACGGACACCTCTCTACAACAGCCATGATTTCTTGTCATGACTTCTCATTCAATCACTTAAATCCTCCAATTCATAACCTCCCACAACGGCCACCTCTCCACAACGGCCATGTTTTCTTGTTCCGAATTCTCATTCAATCACTCAAATCCGCTAATTGATAACCTCCACAACGGCCATCTCTCCACAACAGCCATGTTTTCTTGTCCTGACGGCCACCTCTCTACAACGGCCAGAAAGGTCTGTTCAAAGGTGGCCGTTTTAGAGAGGTTCGACTGTACTTCAAGTCCCTTTACGTGACAGGGTGAAGCACCAGCCTGAAGGAAATATATACTTACACATTTTAACCAGATATTGAATCTCATGATCCTCACCTCAAACGTAGACTGAAGTAATGCATGAATTCTGTGTCCTCCTATAGTGACTGTGTGTTTGTGAGCCTCATGTATCGTCCTAGAAATTAAAAAAAAAATAGGTGACTGGATATTCCGTTGAATTTTATCATATCCTTTATATCTTGCCAAACTCCAACCTCGGATGATTTGGTTATATCTTTGAGTCTTTGGGTAAAATCCTTAAATGTAACAATTCAAATAAAAGCTACTGAAAATACTTTGCTGTGGTACTGTTTATTATGCTGTACAAGGTGGTTCTAACTTTTAAGTCTGTGGATGAAATCCTAAAGCGTGACCATTCAAATAAAACCTGTTGAGTAGTACTTTACTGTGGTACTGTTTAATATGCTGTACAAGGTGGTTCTAACTTTTGAGTCTGTGCCGGATAAACTCCTACAGTGTGACCATTCAAATGAAAGCTACTGAGCAGTACTTTCCTGTGGTACTGTTTATTATTCTGTACAAGGTGGTCTGTGGGTGAAATCCTACAGTGTGACCATTCAAATGAAAGCTACTGAGCAGTACTTTACTGTGGTACTGTTTATTATGCTGTACAAGGTGGTTCTAACTTTTGAGTCTGTGCCGGATAAACTCCTACAGTGTGACCATTCAAATGAAAGCTACTGAGCAGTACTTTCCTGTGGTACTGTTTATTATGCTGTACAAGGTGGTCTGTGGGTGAAATCCTACAGTGTGACCATTCAAATGAAAGCTACTGAGCAGTACTTTACTGTGGTACTGTTTATTATGCTGTACAAGGTGGTTCTAACTTTTGAGTCTGTGGATGAAATCCTAAAGTGTGACCATTCAAATGAAAGCTACTGAGCAGTACTTTCCTGTGGTGCTGTTTATTATGCTGTACAAGGTGGTTCCAACTTTTGAGTCTGTGGATGGAATCCTAAAGTGTGACCATTCAAATGAAAGCTATTGTTTAGTACTTTCCTGTTGTACTGTTTATTATGCTGTACAAGGTGGTTCTAACTTTTGAGTCTGTGGATGAAATCCTAAAGTGTGACTATTCAAAAGAAAGCTACTGAGCAGTACTTTCCTGTGGTACTGTTTATTATGCTGTACAAGGTGGTTCCAACTTTTGAGTCTGTGGATGGAATCCTAAAGTGTGACCATTCAAATGAAAGCTATTGATCAGTACTTTCCTGTTGTACTGTTTATTATGCTGTACAAGGTGGTTCTAACTTTTGAGTCTGTGGATGAAATCCTAAAGTGTGACCATTCAAAAGAAAGCTATTGAGCAGTACTTTACTATGGTACTGTTTACTGGATCCTTGTATTCCTCAACATTCTCTTCTTCTATCACAAACCTGTGCTGCTCTTGCAGCTGCTCCATCAAGAATGACTTGCTTGAGTCTCGTGGGCTGAACACATCTAACTGACCAGTCTCTGACCATGACGCTGCAATGTTACATATCTCTCGGAAGTTACTTTGAACTACACCCAGGTTATGATGGAGATCATCACACACCAAGTATGATGCATGCTCCACAAAGTCTGCAGATTCCACCGTTTTCCATGTGTACACATGAAGTCCTTGGCCTAACAACTACAATTTACCAAAATAGAAAAAGCATTAAGTAACATGTTAATCTGAGCTGTCAAATAAAACGTTTATGATGAAAGACAAAAATAATATGGTCCCCATTATCCCTTTTCCGACCCTATAACTTCTTAGGATTCAAAATGGGAAAAATGCCTAAGATAGGTCACAGCAGCAATCCAAATTTCATAATGGGCACTTTTATAATAAGCCTCAGCATCTAAAACACCTTATCGTACAGGCAAGCATCTCTAGTACAGACAAGCTGCTTGCTGACAGGATGAAAGTAGTCAAATGTCATGAGTGTGGAGACAAAAAAAAAACTGAGTCCCTGATGGGATTGGAACACATGCTTTCCAAAAACACTGCAATTTTTTGTTCAGCAAGTTTTGCATGGCCGTTGCGAGACATGCTGCATGAACCATTGTAGCGTGCAACACCCCTGCAATGGTCAAAACTTTTGCAAGACAAGCTGCTGCAATCGTTGCAGAAAGAAGAATTGGGTTCTCCTTCACGAAACGATTGCAGCAACTTTATTGAGCATTGCAGCATGTACAGTGCAACACCCCCTTTACAGCAAATCTGGCAATGTTACGGTTTAAAACACCTGTGCACATGCATGGAAACCTTCCATTGCAAGCTGCATACTGAACTGTGTAACACCGCAGTTTGTGCAGCAGCAATGATCTTGCAGCAGGTCTCGCCATTGTGAGACTTGCTGCATGACAAATTGCAACGTGTAACACCACCTTAATGCAGACACCATGATACACTCGTCCAGTGGCTGCATTCCAGTTGCTATTGACTGTTTTTATCTGCATAACCAGTTTTGTTTGAAGTGCACATGAAGTGAAATTTCACTACCTTTTTTCCGATAATCTGAAATAGGGGTTTTAAAAATTATTTTGATGGGTAAATAAGTCACTTGAAGTGATGGGAACATATTTTAAAAAGCGACACAAGTTGGACATATTAGACAAGAACCTGGGTTCTAGTGACGTCATTAGTGTGTAAATAACTGAGCGGGACACTTGTTTTACAGTGGAGTTTTGGCAACTTGTGGAAGGATTCTTTCGATTAAATATGTTTGAAAGCGATGCGTATTTTAGCCCCGGGTTCATTCTCTTCTCCGCCAGGTTTTTTTGTGATCGAACACACGAATGATGTCACAAATCCATTGTTTGTACCCTTTTGGTTGAGCGCAAAATGTCACAAATTTCAGGCCCCAACGGGAGTTTACAAACCGCCAAAAATAGTGGATCCTCTTCACGCAAAAGAGAAAAACAACTGAAAATGAAATAAAGGTGATATAAACAACATAAAACCCTAAAAATGGTAGTAAAATTTCACTTTATGCGCACTTTAAGAGCCACACCAGAGATAAGATGTTGCAGAGAATACCAAGCAAAACGACTTAGCAAAATTTGGGAAGCCTGGTGATCTTAAATAAACGGTTAATGCAACTGCCATTTTGGTGTACCACTTTAGCACACAAACATGGCAGCCAAATTTGCATTTTTAAGAAATTCTTGAAATACAACTACATATTCTTTATTACTGTTTCTGTTCAGTTCAAAGATTCAAAAGACCTCCAATTTGCATCCTCACTTTTGAAAAGTCTACAAACTGAGTGGAAATACATGTTTTTGTTTCTTTATCTCAGTAGGAATTCCTCTATTGATCATTTTAAGATTTGTAAAGCTTATTAGTTTCATATGTAGTTAACTCATCAATGTTAGTAGATTATTTTACAAAATCAATTAGTACTGTATACACATAGTTAATTAATTATTACGGTTCATTAGTTTAATTGTAGGAGGGCCATTATGAAAACTACTGGGTGACCAGTACATTGTAATTAATGTACTCCACCCTCGTCAAAGTTATATTGGAGATGCTAAGCTCAGCTTCGCCACCAAAAATTTTAAAATGCTATATCTCCAAAGCAACGTAATGTATTGATATGAAACTTGGCGCAACGGTTACTACTGCTGATATGAAGAACCTGTTAAAAAAAGGGTCCTGAATAATAGGCTGTTAAGATTTTAGGTGAAAACCATACCTCATCAATCTTAGCAAGTTTCCTCTCAAACAACGGTTGCTCAAACTCCTTCATGTTCATCATCACAAAGTTGTAGCGGGACACAATAGTGTCAAGCCTTGTAGCAGTGGACCTCAACAGAGCATCATCAGTTGATCTCAGCAGTATGCGGGCAGGGTCAGGAAGGCGCGCCAAGAATGGTTCCCCTCCTAAGTAGTGCACTTCTCTCAGGAGAAGCATTAGTTCAGGGTCAAAGTTCACATGTAATGTGGGTTTGCTGTTTTCACTCTCCGGCTCTGCAATCTGAGAATAAGAAACAACGATAAGAATATTAAAATTTAAGATTTGTTAGACATTTTCATTGAAATAAAAGAAGTATTTCTTGCTATGGAATCGCGAATGACCCTTTGCATTTTTCTCTATTACTCAATTTATAAATTTCCCCCCTTCAAGGGGTTGGGAAAATGTGCTGGCAAAGAAAAAAAAAGAATAGAAAATGAAATTTGCAGATGCTCAAATGAGATGGGTTACGCAAAATGTCGGAAAGCCTGTGAAATTTTCATGTGTGCTTGGCACATAATGCTATGCAACAATCCAATCAAAATTTGAGTTTTGGATTAAGAATAACTTTAAATTGTGTATCTGCATGAAGAACACGTGGCTGATCATGAAATATAAAGTAATGATATCAAATTTGCAGCAGTTAATTCATTAATTAACTCTTGGGAGAAATTCATGGCCTGTTTTGACAGCTCTACAAACAAACCAAAACTAGAATCTACAAACCAGGAGTGGCTGTTTCAACTTTGTTCTCAGCTCAGGCTCCATTGTATTTTTCCAGTGACGAATAGTGTCTGTTTCACATCTGTCAATAAATAAAAAAATTGATTGATTGATTTTCAAAACGTCTGTCTTGCAAGCTAAACATCATCGTCTATCATCAGAGACACGGTCAAGGCTGGAGACAGAAGTGAAGGCCTTGCACTAGTCACAGTCTTTAACTTAGCTCGTTTTGACATAACTCAGCTGTAAGCTGGTAGATAGAGTGCCCATAGACACTTACACGCAGTATCAACTGGTTGGAGGAGAAATGGCAGTGATAAGCAAAATTCATAATCCACAAATTAAACCTCAATACTTGTTGTAAATAATCTATAAATTAACTGGTGATGTGTGTAAGGTTTGAGGAAAAAAGTTACAGGAAAATATCGTTAAAGATATACATATACTGGATCTTACTTTTCAATTTCTTTGATGAGATCAGAGTAAGTATCTCTCAGACGCCAGCCATCATCACCCTTAAGAGATGCTGGAGACACGCGGTGAAGCCGTGACATGGGTTCCTGTGGATCATGAGGAAATAAATGGTTAAAATGGTGAAACACAATGACATCTGTAAAAATTCCTCACCCTTTCAATACTGAAAATGTGAACACAAAAAAGACACCTCTATTGGAGTCAAGCCTCCTTTTCAAAGAAACTTCTCTATAGCAACTGTAAGTAATGAGATATGACAAAATGAGTTATATTGAATAAGACCATTCAAAAATAAGCTGTTCAGCTGTACTTTCCTGTGGTGCTGATTATGATGTTGTAAAAAGTGGTTATGTGGATGAAATCCTACACTGACCATTTAAATGAAAGTTCCTGAGCTGTACTTTCCTCTCTAGCTGCTGTTAATCGTACTGTACATGCATGTGTTCCCAACTTTTTATAATAAAGGTTTTCCCATGGTGTAGTAGTGTGTTATTTACCTGAATATGTAATTTGAATCCACGCAGCCACAGTAACTTGTTTGCAACTGGAGGAAGGTGAGGGTAGGCAGGAGGTGAATCCATGTGAGACTCAAAGGAAGTTCTCATTTCCAGCAACTCTTGGGTGAAACCATGTACCAGAGTGGTAAATGTACTCCGCAAATTTGCCTGAGGAAATTCGCAGATGAGAGGTAAATAAGATGTTAATCGTAAGAGATTGACATCACTCTTAGTTTGTGTTAATCACCATGTACCAGAGTGGTAAATGTATCTCGCAAATTTGCCTGAGGAAATTCACAGACAAGAGGTAAATAAGATGTTAATCATAAGAGATTGACATCATTCTTAGTTTGTGTTCATCACATTTTGCATGGATTAGCTGTTTATAAAGATATTTATAGTAAGTATTATGTTTTAATACTTCCCTGTACACTGTTTCAGAGAAGATTGAAAAAGAGAGAACCTAATTTGAATGAAGCAAATGAATGAAGAGGTTAGCCTTTTGATTCGCACTGACGAAGGGTAAGCACTCAAAACATCAGACATCTCTTGAATCTCTTCACAGTGGAATTCATTTGAACAATTTAGTTGATAAAAACACATTTTGAGCTTGGACAACAAAGCTTAGCACAATCAAGATCTGTTCTTGTTGTTTGCGTTGTGCAGTTGCTGTTGATGTTGTTGTTGTTGTAATTGTCGTTGTACTGCATCAAAGACTATGGCACTCTGTCCATCCCCTCCCCTCCCCTCCCCACCCCTGAGTACTTGTGAATGAACATATACTCAATCAAACAATCAAGATCTGTTGTTGTTGTTTTTATTATTGTTGTTGTTATTGTCCTGTATCAGGAACTTAATGGCACTCTGTCCACCCCCTTCCCACCCCTGACTACTTGTGAATGAACAAATACTTAATCAAACAATCAAAACCAAGAAACAAAATAAACAATTTAGATGTCTTTTCGTTTTTTACTGACATGTGTACATGTATTTCAGAGATCAGTGCGCATGTGTATCTTCTTCTCACCTGAACAAGTTCTCGTCCACTGATTCCCTCGAACACTTCTAACAGCCTGAGTTTGGCTCTTGTGTCCCAGCACTGCTTGAAACTTTGCCTCATTACATCAGCCAGGTTGTGTTCTAAATCCTGAAAGAGGACAGTTGCAGGTAAAACAAGGAACAAGCAGACTATAAATATTGTTACATATAGCAGAAACATCCACTTGCATTAGGCAGAAACATAGAAAGGTTAACAAAAACTCATACATACAATGCATACATTATTTATTATAATTTAACACATTGATACACTGCCCAAATATGGTCAAAAAGTTATCGATATACGCTATGTCTACATGACGTATATCCAACGATGGATGTAAATTTCGCATTTTGACAAGCTACGAGAATGCAAAAATGACGGACCAGACTGGATATTTTTTTCTTCAAACTGTGCTTTGTTATCAATGTGTTGAATTATAAAACTATTATAACGCTCAAGCTTGCGTGATATCGCGGCTAAGAATTGGGCAATTTCTAAATATTGTCATAAAAAAAACAGATTCCCACTGGTTTTCCGTGGCATGGACTCTTATTTACCACGATTTACGTCATCACATGGTCAAAATTCGTTGCTGACTCACTCGGCTGTACCTCGTAAGTCCACAACATTTTGACCACGTGTTGATGTAAATTGTGGTAAATATAAGAGTCCACACCACAGAAAACCGGTGGAAATTTGCCAAACTTACTCTTATCACAGAACGAAAGGCAAAAAACTCTCTTTCGAATTCTTGTGTTTCATTTGCATTCAGCACATCCTGAAAAGAAATGCAGAGTTAGAAAGTTTATTACAGTATCTGATCACCTCTCAAATGATAGTGTAATGAACATGCGAACTCTGAAGTTTAAGCTCCAGCTAAAGTTTACATTTTACACTGCTACCAATCATAATTATGGCAACATTAATATTGAACGACCCTAAAAGCCAGGGTTCTCCTTATCAGGCAGTAACCGGTAAAATTTTCCCGCTTGACGCAGCACTTATTACTGCCCGTAACCACTTGCCCCCAGAAAATTTTTAAGACACACAGTTTTCCCTTTACCGCTTAGCAAAAACCCCTTACCTGTTGAGCTAAAATTTAGGGAGAACCCTGAAAGCATCAAAAACCTTGCATTGACATGCTATTGCCATGCTTCAGAACTAAAGGAATAGATAAACAAGGTTGAACCTTAAACACCTATATGTAAATAAGTTACAGTCGATCCCATTAACGTTGTTCAAGAAAAAAGAAGTTTACAATGTAACAAAACAATTAAATATTCAATTTTCTCGCGCGGGACCTTGAATTTGCATAATAACACGTAATAATAACACGAAAAGTCGTTGATATTCAAAGATGCCTCGTCCTTTTCCCGACGATTTGAGGTGGAGAATAATATATCAACACTTGTTTTATACAAAAACGTACCAGGAGATAGCTACTAATCTCTTTGTAAGTCCAATGACAGTTAAACGCACTTGTGCTAACTTCTATGCTAACGGCGATGTAAAGCCTTGGCCGATCGGTCGTCCACCTGAGACAACTTGTCTTTTTCCGCACGAAGAGTACATGATCATGGAGTGTCTTTTAGAACATCTAGAAATGCAATTAAATGAAATAGCATCGAAAATATTTCAGGCAACCGGCTTCGCTTTTAGCCCACAAGCATTGTGCAGAACTGTGCATAGGCTTGGATTTACACTAAAGAAGATACATATTGATTTACTCATTATTTATATGCAACCTCCAAGTCGTTTGAGGATATTATTAAATTTTTTTTTGTTTCTGGTTAGAATATAGCCAATTTGACATTTTTTCATAAGCTTATCCGCCAAATCTGGCAGAATGTAGCTAGTTTCGAACGGAATTCTTCGGCGCTTTCCAGAACTGAGAAATTAGTTATTCTTCTTGTTAGGTAACTACTTTTTTTCTTTTCATCCAAAACGCGTACTTCTAAACAGTTTAAAAACTGTTTTGAACTTCCCGCCGTGGCCATTTTCTACACATGTGTTCAGCTGCACGTTCCAATGGAATTATTCAGTTTCCACACGCGCGTTATTTGAATGTTAATGAGGCACGTGAGTTTTGTTAACTTGTAAACGTCTTTTTTTCTTGAACAACGTTAATGGGATCGACTGTATGTTATGTTAAATAAGTTATATTAAATAAGTTATATGTTTTTATGCTCTGTTTCTAGAATATACATATATTTTCTTAAGTGATCTTACATTTGGCATCTGCTGGAAAGACCTGACAGCCTCCAAAAATTTGGCATGTATTTCCTTGACTTGACTGTCCAAGCTGTTGCCGCCAGCCCCGCCCACCTCAGCAGTACATGTTAGCATCTCAAAATGCTGTGTTGTTTGAACAAGCTCCAGCACATCATTACACCGCTCCATAAAACTGTTCAGCGACAGAAAGCACACATTGTTTCTTGCAGGCCATGGGGAGTCTGTCCACAGCTCTAAGGTATCAAGTCCGCTGTTGCTTTCAGTGAAGCTGCTGCGTCGACGAAAGATCTTGTTTGTTTTGGGTGTCAGGCTGTCATTGTAGAGCTTGCTGTGCCACACAATTCCTCCACTATCCATACTGCAAAGAAAAAACAGTCGCACAGAAATTTACTTGAAGTGGACTTACATGTATTCTAAGTTGTAACTATTATTCTAAGGTGATACAGGTGTAAGTATCTTCAAGCACGGTGGCATCCCTTTGTTGTCTCTCTGTTATCTCTGTTATTTTTCAATGCAGGGGGCTTTCAATATTTCCAAAATCAAGCCAGGCAAGGACTGGTGAAAACACTGTATGAGGCAATTCTAAAAAAAAAAACTAGTTATAAGGAATTTTGAATGTTGGTTCTAAGGATGGAGGAAACTGGAGAACCCAAACTTTTTCCACAATATATAGTACATTTGACTTTGCAATAAATGGAGAAAGAAAGTCTGCTGAGAAAGTATTAAAAACATCTCTTTAATAACTGTAAGTAAAGAACCACTGTGTTAAACAACCGCTAAATAAAGTCAAGAACAAACTTACTTGGTTCCTGTTTGTTCAGACAGTCTTTGTTGATTTGTTTCATCAGCTTTGTCTTTCTTATCCAGGAAACAGCCACGGAAAGCAGCACATACCCGCAAAGCATCCTTTAAGCTGGTGTATGACTAAAACGAGAAATCACATTTTAAAGTTTGCAATGGCTTAATTTTAAGACAATATTATCTACAATAGCACATTGCTAGACAACTTACTTTGATGTATTTTCACAAGCATTTGCTAAATACATATAAATCAGGATTCTTGTTACGGTCTGCAATAATGGCGGAGCCGCCATTTATTGGCATGCAGTCTCAATTTGGGTAAGTGCTTCCCCCCCCTCCCACTGGAGGGTATGGGGTATTTGAAATTTTGACGTCCAAAATGTGCATTTTAAGCCACTTCTGACCAATTTGTTTTTTTTTTCCATTCTCAGAAATACCCAAGAAATCCAAGGTTATTTATTCAAGCTTATATGTATAGTTTGGAAATCTGAGAATTCATTTATTCATTTTGCAAGGGTGTTCCTGTTCTTTGTGATTAGTTAGCTTACCGCTAATAAGTTCTCCAGTACATGCTCTCCCACAAGTTTTCTTGCTCTGGCAACAACTTCATTTGACAACATGGTTAATAATCTTGTGAAGTTTCTGTTATCATGGTAATATCTAACAAAAAAATTAAACAGTATAAAGAAATGAAATGATGACTAAAGTCCTTGGAGTTTTTAGGTCAAAGTGTGACCATTCAAATGAAACCCTAACAACTTTCCTGTGATACTGTTTTTGGAGCACTGAAAGCTGGTATCACAGTGGAAGATCCAGACTCTATCTTAAGGGAGGGGAGTGAAAAATTAATGTGAACTTAATAGGGAGCCAGAGTGAATATGGAGAAGACAGTAAAAATGTTGGAGACTGAAATAATTTCGGCCCTTCAGGTCTTATTTGTTTTGGCAATATAAGGAGGATTTCAGGCGTCCAGGCCCCTCCCAAGTTCAACCACTGCATCATCATCATCAAGACTGTTGCCTAACAGTTATAGCCCAGTAGTCCAGGGCCACCAAAGAACTGACATAGCAAAGGTTTGGTCTTCACAAACTAAGTGCACACAACTGCCAGAGCTTAACCCAGTCCAGCGCAGGGTTACACCCACTGGTCTAGCCATTTATACAAAAGGGAGAACAAAGACAATGTGGAGTAAAGTTTCTTGCTAATGGAAACAACATGATGGCAGAGTAGAGTGCTCGAACCACCGACATTCAGGTTGATTTAGTTCAATGTGCTAACTACTTACACCACCACAGACTTTGAGCCAGAAATTAAAAAGAGGGCATCCTGAAGATATTTCCCATCAAACATTTTTAAAGGATTAGGTGCAATTTTCATGAATTTCTTCAAAAAGTGGGCATCCCTGGCTAAATGCTTGCACCACCATGCATCCACACAATATATACACCCAAAAATTACATTTGGTGCATTAGGCATCTACTTCAAAGAATCTTTGGCTTTGGGCACCTTATAACATTTCACAGTCAGCACTCCTAACCAAGCTTTGTGCTAAAGAAAGTGTTTTTCTTACAATGTAGGCAAATGAAAAGCCTTGATCATGATCAAAACATACATTCTGTACATGTACATAATATAATACCAACCTTGAATAAGCCCACACAAGGTACATAGTATGCATCAAGGGAGGGAACACAGACACCATTTCAGCAGACTTTGTAGCATAATGAAGTTTATCAAACCAAGGTAGAAGGGTACTCAGGAACTGCAGGTTGTCATTTGTCTCTGCTTCCGCCTTAAACAAAACACAATAAACATAAAAATATTGGTAACCATGCAGTAGTTGCCAAGTGTGATGGAAGCTCAGTGAACATAAATTCTACGTAAGGAAGACTGCAAGTGACATTTGACAACCAGAATGGAATCATCTTAATAACTAAAACTGTATTAACACAAGTGAGAGTTACATGTATCAGTCAAGATTGCACCAAACCTCTTTGAACCACTCTCTCTTTAGTTATAAAACAGGAAACATTTCATCTCATACAAGTTTGATGTGTGGTTCCAGAAAATAGCCATACTCACCCCCCTTCCTCCCAGAGGGGTGGGGACTTTTAACCACAAAACCTTCCATGGAGGGGGTATGGATATCCTCTGCAACACAATACTTGCCAGAAAGAGCCTACTTGTCTTGGGGATTGTATTGTGCCAGAAATATCCATACCCCTTTCATTCAAGGTTTTTTGGTGTTAACCCTGGTGAAAATCCTCACAGGATCTTCAGGGATCTTCGAAGATCTTCAAAGACCTGTCAAGGATCCTTATAGATAACGATCTTTAAAGGATCCTCACAGGATCTTTGAAAGATCCTCAAAGATTCTTCATCTGCAATTTATTGTAGAATTTTTTACAAAGATTCTCAAGGAATTGATGAAGATCTTCAAAGGATCCTAGCAAAATATCCATATGAGGATCTTTGCAAGGATCCTTTAAGATTCTCAAGAATTTATAAGGATCTTACAAGGATCTTAATAAGATCCTTTGAAGGATAATGCAAAGATCTTCAAGGATCCTTAAGGTTCTTGGCAAAGATCTTCAAAGATATTTGCAAAGATCCTCAAAGATCTTTATTAAGATGCTCAGTAAGATCCTCACAGATCCTCGTGCAGATCTTTAAGGATCCTTAAAGATCCTTCAAAGATTCTCACCAGGGAACCTCTCTACCCATCTGGAAATTCCAGTTTAGCTCCATCCTTTCCTTTAAAACAAATTGGCTTTTGAGATGCCCCCTCCCCCCTCCCCCCCATTAGAATTTCAAATGACCTACCTTAGGGTGGGTAAGGAAATTTTTCCTGCAACCACACATTGCATTCTGGTAATTCCATTTCAGGCTTGTTTGAATGTTTGTTTATTTGTTTATTTATTTATTTTGCTCCATTTATTTACTCCACTTTTTATTAACAGAAAAGTACAATGTACAAGTCCTAACCTTTGCAATTTCTCTTTTGACAAGGTGGAAAGACTGTGCATAGGTGCTGTGGGCATCCTCCAGGTTCATCAAAATGTTGAGTGCCACGTGTGAACACAGCTGCTCACTTATCGAAGTTATCTTCTCCAGTCTTTCTGACCACATCTAATTTTAATGCAATTTTAAAAAAACACATGAGCATTACAGGATGTCATATCAATATCCAGGAATTTCCAAAAATGTAAAGTGTGCATGAGCTGCGACCCAAACCTGCTGACCAGTGCTCTAAACCCTTTTATATTAGCCCCAATGTCAACTTACAGATTCTCTTCACAAGACTCCATAGTCATTTCTTATTATAATGGTTTGGAGAAGGCGACAAAGGCTGTTAATCTTTGGTGATCATTTCCTTAATTCTCATGATTTGTGTGCTAATGATATTGCATTGCAATTACTCTAGGAGAAATTTAATGCTGATCATGAAGTGACAAGGAATTTTTAAAATTCTAATTAGGAAATACAATACCTCTATCTCATCCAAAGGGCCAGGCTTTGGACCAAATCTTTTGATCTCAGTTTCTGGGTCTAGTTTCAGTGTTAACTGCAAACAAAAAATCATTAGCAAAAACTGATGGGCTTCATACAAAATGGGTTTTTATCGTGATGAGCAGTTTTGACCAAAATATGGCGAAAAAGGCTCCAGACTTGGTTATAACCATGGCAAATGGGCAGTACAACAATCAAAGAACAAAACAACAAATTTAATTAAGGTTCCATCCACATGTACCTTTATGTGTTTAATCCAATTCACCACAGCTGTCTCCAACACATGAATAACAGCTGGTCGTCTGCTGCTGTATGCCGCAGCCTCCGACAGCACCTCGATTGATGGCAGAGGTAGTGTCACCTGATCCTTGGCTCCTCCCTCGGCAACCTGCATGACTGACACCAGTCTGTGCACCAAGTCCATCAGCTTGTCGGCACTCACTCCTCCACCCATTTCAATACTCAAAAGGGGCAGAAATACATCCTTTGTTAAAGTACTGGCATGGGCTAATGGCTGATAAGAACAATCGCAGAAGGTCACATCTGTGACAATGTTGTCCCTGGAGAGCTTTCCTGCATCATGAATCTTGACAAAGTAAACAGACTTCTCTCGAACACTGCTTGGTGGCGTTAGCGACGCTACAAGATTTTTGCCACCAGGGGAAGTGGAAGAGAAAATAAAGAGCTTTTTCACTTCTTCATTGTTGCAGAATTCAAACATAGCCTCCCTATATGGAAAAAAGTATTAAATTCGTTAACAATTTAACTGATGTGATACCAGACACTGAAGAGCTCCAAGCAAAACTATCACATGATATACGAAGTGATGATTAGGCAAAAAATTTGGAGCTGATCACAATTGCTTCAGTTTTGGCAAATACCATGTAGACTTAAGCCCATCATCGCAGAAATCTGGGATGCATCGGAAAGATTGAAATGCTCCTGATTTTCCTGATCTGTTCCAGACCATCCCAGATCATGATTTTATGTTAACTTTTCATAAGTCAGGAAACAGCAAACTCCCCAATCATCTGGAACTTTCCCGGCATATGAAAAACAGATTTAAAGAGTGTTTACATGTATGTACATGTAACAAAACAATGATGCATAATTACTTTCTTGTCAAAAGTCAACATTTCAAAGAACTTTCCCATTACAAGTTAATACATCTACAGCCACTAGCTTAAATAATATTATGCCTAGCAACTTAACTGAAGCTTGGTTGATTTCTTTTGTTTAAAGGCAAACATTATAATTAAAAAAGAAATCGAAAAGCTGTGGGTATTACAAAGCAATCAGCCTGCACACCGTATAATTATACAATGTCCAATTTATGACATTTTTCACTTTCAAATATTATTTTTTTATTGTGGAATTTGAGCCATTAAAAAAAAAAGAATTGTTGTTGATTAGCTGGTTGGATCTCTATTACAGTAACCCCGGGGGGGTACTCAGCAAATTTTTGGGTGGGGGTGTGCCGCTGGGACTCTGAGACCCTTAACCTATACTAGACCATTTAAGCTGCATTTTGCAACCCTATACTAGACCCTATACACTGAAACACCCTACCCTATCCTAGACCTATTCCAGACTCGCTATTTTCCAGAAACTCGTTCACTATCAGTTATTAGTTAACAGGGGTCAGTAAAAAAGCCGTACTGCCCGTCGTACCAATTTTAAAATGCCATTTACCAGTAAACCTTGTCTAGACTAAATTCTTCACGCAACTGACCAGTTTTGCGGAAAATGATATATTCTAGACCAAAAATCTCTGATAACTATACCCTATCCTAGACTAAACTGCCTGAAAACCATACCCTTCACAGCGGCACATACCTATATAGCTCATATATGGGAGTACCCCCCCCCCCCCCCAGGCCAGTAACTTTAACTAAAGCACATAAGCACTTTATGTACATAACCCATCATTACTTTAGCAAAAGAGTGCTTATGTTGTACAAGTAATTAGGTAAAACAATTCCAAAGGCTTGTTATGCCCTCAGCCTTTCAACTGATTATGCTTACCTCACCGAGTCCTTACATACCTGCTTTTTTCATTGGTAAAAAGATGCTTGAGTTCTTCTGCCCTTGGTTTTAAAGATGACGTCACTCGGATCTCAATCCATCTTAATCTCTCATCCAGCTCCATGACTCTCGCTAAAGAGTGTTGGTTTTATAGCAACTTGATTTTCTAATAAAACAGAAAAGTGGGAAAACAATGGATAAACTGAAAAGTAATAGATTCAAACCTCTCATAAGCGACCAAACAAAATGCTACAAGCAGTTGCCAAAAGGTTGAGACACTTTCCCAAAAAATGTTTATTCTGTATAAAAGCGACTGCGTAACACAAATGAAATCAATGCCATGTGCTACTTACCCCCCTCCCCCTTTCAATGTTGATGGCTGTTACTTTGAATGGCATTTTTGATCTGGTACAACATTGATAAGGGGGGAGGGGGTGGGGACTTGTTGAAAAACCATGTTAGCCTCGAAATATGCACTACAGTACACAATGTCTCAACTCTTTTTGCAATTGCTTGTAGCAGTAGGAGAAGTGGTTATCCATAAAGGCCTGTTACACAGGTGATTTTTTGTGCAATTTTTATTGCACTTTTCGGTGCAATTTTTGTTGCTTTCAATTTGCATTTTCAAATCGCATGTGTAAACTCCCGGCGATTTCAGTGCGATTTGGGGGCAATTTGTCAAGCAATGTCGCATCTAGTGACAAGCTACTGCTTACAACTACTGCACACAGTGGCTGAGTGGCAGGCTCCTGGAAAAATGCCCTTTATTTAAAATTAAACTGATGGTACATCACACGCAAGCCAGAGGACACCCTTCTGGACAAAAAAAGAAAGACAAGAAAAATTTGTTAATTTCTCACCCATCCCCTCCTCCCATAAATAATGAACGGTCCATAATATTGTTTATTTGTTTGTTCTTTTATCTAAAGATACTTTGCCCTGTTTATTTACAACTGAATATCTCAAACTTGAAGTGATTGAGATATATTAAAAAAGTCTTCTGAATAAAATTAAAGGCCTGCTGACACAGTACAATTTAGTCATTACATGCAACATTGCTGCAAGGCTACATGTATGCATGTTGGGAATTTAAGGTCTCAAAGCCTCATGCTTTTTCAAAACTGATCCATTTAGCTTCTTTGTTGAAGCATACCCTTACAAATACAGCCTCAAAACATAAACTACATGTATATCAAAATTAAAGAGCTACTGAGCAAAGCTCCACTCCATGCAGTGGTCAGTACTAAACAACAAACACACAATAGCAGATAACAAAATTTAACATATAAGCTTCGCACAGTTCAAAGTTAGCACCAAAACACTTGGTTTTGAGCTCATAAAGAACTACACAAGCTTAAAGTGGTTTTAAATTGTTGTAAATTGGCTGTGAAATGAACAAGCCTTGTTTAAACCAATAAATGGCTTTCGGCTTTAACTTACTACTCATATTTATTACTACTTATATAAATTTCACGTTAATAATATCCCAGAAAAAGAAAGAAATGTGTGAAACACTCGTTTATATGCACAAAATTTGGAATTCGCGCCCACTGTCACACTCTCCAAAAGTCATTTCTGACCACCACAAAACCAATTTATATGACAACACTGCTACAAAAGAGAGAAAAATACAACCTACCAACAGAAATACGTCCAATTTTTCACGTGAAATGCCAAATAAAAACATATCCGCTGAATCCTCGTAAATGCTTCTCGTTTCGTCTAGCAACTGTGCAAAAAGTCCGCCATCTTTGTTTGACTTCGTTGCTATAAGTTATCGTCACGTGACCATAGTTTTTGGATCAATCTGAAATCGATCAAGCCGAATCAAAATGGCGGACGGAGTTTTAAAAAACAAGCCAAAGTGTACAGCCGGAATCATAATCATTGGGGACGAGATTTTAAAAGGTCATACAAAAGACACTAATTCTTACTTTCTTCTGAAAAAACTCTGGTCCTTAGGAGTCAAAGTGGGGAAAGTTTCTGTCATTTCAGATGATGTGGATGAAATTGCCCACGAGGTACAAACGTTCTCTTCTCGGTTCTCTTTTGTTATAACCACGGGAGGAATTGGTCCAACTCACGATGATGTCACCATGACTGGCATAGCCAAAGCCTTTCAACAAGATCTCGTTCTCAACGAAGAATTAGTGAAGTTAATTTCCGGTGCGTTCGACCTTATTAATTCACAACACGAGGTTGAGCTTAATTCCCCTCATCTCAAGATGGCCAGGGTCCCAAGCGATATAAAACTATCTTATGGAAAAGATCGATCAGGAAAACCTAGCAAATTCCCTCTTATTTCTGTCCATAACGTCTATATCTTTCCAGGAGTTCCACAGTTCTTGGAACAGGAGTTTGGTGTCCTAGAAAACCAACTTTTAATTTCCAACCCTGAAAAACGGTTTTTCCTGCGAAAGATCTACCTCTCAGCAGAGGAAACTTCTGTTGCTTCTATTTTGCACGAGGTAGATGAGAAATACAAAGGCACAGTGCATTTAGGATCTTATCCTGATTTCTGCAATCAAGGCTATAAAGTGAAGTTGACTTTAGAGTCGGATAATATGAGCTTCTTAGAAGAGGCCTGGCACTATCTTCTGGAGAGGTTACCCAAGGGCATTGTAGTAAAGACAGAGGGAGACGACTCTGGTGTGTCAATTCCAAATGGTAAGTAATAATAATAATTAAAATTTATAGAGCACAAATTCCATAAAGAAATGATCAAATAGCGCAAAGCCGCAATGTTACAAGAATTTTGCACTTTTTGGTCACAACTACTACTACTCAGCCAGCTGCAAGGCAGTCAGCCCCAGGGGGGGGGGGGGGTACTCCCTATAATGGGCTATACGGGGATGCTCCGCCCAAAAGGGGTACCTTTTTGAGGCTGGAGGTACATGTATATGAAAGGATAGGGATTTCACAAGTTGAAGTATATGAAGGGGTAGGGATTTCATGAAGAATCAGGAAAAGGCAGTGTAAACAAGAGTAGAAGAATAAAAAAGGAGGGAAAACTGCCATCTAAGTATTATACAGGGTGTTCATTAGGCATAGGAGATCAGAGAATTCTCCGCCTACTATGTAGAATTCTCTGGCTAAATTTCGATGGCAATGTGTGGCTATCTTCGCTCTTTCATAATATTCTCCTGTTACTTTACACTATTCTCCTGCTACTACAATTCTTAATGAAAACCCTGATTATAAAAAGCGCCTTTCAAAATATATCAAACAGACGCACGTAAAGGCTATATGAAAGGGGTACCATTTTCAGTGAAAGGTATATGAAAGGGGTACCTTTTCTGTCAAAAACGGTATACAAAAGGGTAAGGGTTTGGACCTTGGGGCGGAGCATCCCCGTACAAAACTTTGTTGGGTACCCCTCCGGGAGTCGGCCACGATCCTTCTCCACTGTTTCCTATCCTGCGCCATCCGTCTGATTTCCTCTGGTAGTGGTGGGTGCTCGCTGTTTATGACCTTGGTCATATGTAATTAGTTATATTTGCGATTATTCTTGTAAGTTAGTTTTAATTATCTTTGAAAAGCCCCTTTGGGGAAAGGTAATAATGTATGTATGTCACAACAGTACTAAATATTTGACTAAGTATCTTTGCTGTAACACAAAATGCTCTCACAGCACTGAGAGGAAAACATGAAATGATTCCTGGAAGAGAGCAGAGGGAAAACAATAATCAAATTTAAGAGATTTTTCCAAGACGTAAGGGGACAACTTTTTGCAATCCATTTCCATCCATGCCGTTATTCCCAGCTGATCCAAATTAGATCAAATACAAATTTTCAGATAAATTTTCAGATACAATTTTTGAATTAGGTTCAGCTCATGGGAGGTACGGTGTCTGAACCAGGCCTAAATCACTAATTTTACTGGAACTGAATTCTCTACAATGGTCAGCTGGTGCTGATCCCAATGATGTCCATCTTAGAGAGACTTCACAGACACCACATGTTTCAACCCTTTAACTCCCAAGAGTGCCAAACATCAAAATTCAAGAAAAATACCAAATTTCATTTTATAAAATATTGAAAAACAAATGGTACCATGCAAAAGTACTGCTGAAGAGGTTTCACTTGAACGGTCACACCATAGGATTTCGTTGGCAGACTCAAAAGTTAGAACTACATGTCTCTATAATTGACTCTGGGAGTGAAAAGGTTAATGTAATTTTGAATTCTCTGATATTTAAAGAGAACCTGTTGTCCCTAGTGTGCAGGCTTGGACTTTTACATTTTTTTGTTTTTATTTTGAGCATACAATACATGTACATTCTGCGACTACTCACATGACGTAAATTTCAATTTTTGTCAGAAACTGAATGTCCGCCACTATGGATGGGAAAGCTTGGGGAAGTCCCGGGCGTGAGTTAGCTTCTTTTCTACTGTCGATGAGTTCAAAAGAAGTGGTGCTGAAGCAATAGCCCATTTTGCGGTTAATTCTCATTTGCATATTTACAATAAAATCCAACATAATTGCTAGGCAATTTCGGGCAGAAACTGCAAAATTGCCTCACAACCACGTTGATTTTTATTGTAATGCAAATGAGAAAGGTTAACCGCAAAAAGGGCTTTAGACCATATTCATATTCTCGGTATTGAACTGGAACGAGCTTGCAGTTAAGGCTCATGTGGGGGAATATTGTCAAAAAGATTTATATGTGAAAAGATTGTCCCGCATGAGCCTCGACTGCAAGCTACAATTGTAGTTCCAGTTCAATACCAAGAATATGAATATGGTCTATTAAAGTGCCCATAACGTTTAATTAATTTTTTATTTTCTCATCTGAATGTAAACATCACACAAGGAACCTCTGAGAAACAATTTCGCTCTTTGCACAAAACACGAATTTTTTATGAATATTTCAAATCTTCAAAATCCTATTTTTTGCAGTATACCCGTCCCGCTGTTAAGAAGGCCAACGGGCTCACATGTTCCGTAATCTACGTCACAGTTCCTTTGTTTGAAGTCACATGTTCCTTAATCTATGTCACGGATCCTTTGTTAACCGAGAGGGACCGAGAGGAGACTAATGTGAATGGTGGAAGAAGACTTTAAAAAATCATAAAAAATTCAATCAAAAGAATTTTTTGCAGACGTTTATTATGTGACGTGTAGATAAGAAAATAAAAAAAAAATGGTTAAGGGCAGTTAAAACTAACATCACCAGCAGCACATTCAACAGATGGTTTTTTTTTTGTTTTTTTTTTTGTTGTTGTTTTTTTTGTTTTGTTTTGTTTTTTTTTGTTTTTTTTCAGTGTTTTTGCATGTGTAGAAGGGACTACATGGTACCTTTTAAGAATAAAACATCATTTTAATTGAGTTAAACTGTATTTGTATCAGGTCCACTCAGTCAACCTGAGGATCATGTAGTGTTGAAAAATTTGGATAAAGTCTACAGCCTGCTAGATCCATTGAATGAATCCAACATCAGTGCGTGTCTCAAAGGAGCTTGGGCCATAATACAGCAAACTCTCCAACTGTACTCCTTGGATGAGCTGTGCATTAGCTTCAATGGTGGCAAAGATTGCACTGTTCTGCTTCACATTCTATATGCTGCATTGAATAAACTGCCATCCCCACCTCAGCAACTGAGAGCTCTGTACATTTGCTACAACTCTCCATTTCCACAGGCTGAAGAATTTATTGCGGAAACTACGAAAAGGTACAATCTGAAACTTATTACTATGAATGGGAATATTAAAGAAGCTTTGAAATCATTGAAAGGAACCCAACCCTCAATCAAAGCAATTTTGTTGGGCACAAGAAGGCACGACCCGTTTTCTGATGCACTGCGCAGCTTTTCTCCAACTGATTCAGATTGGCCTCACTACATGAGAGTTAACCCAATTCTGGATTGGCATCACGCCGATGTCTGGTCTTTTATCAAGGAGTGTGATATTCCTTACTGTAGCCTTTATGACGAGGGTTACACTTCATTGGGTAGTAGTCATAACACTACTCCTAACCCTGCCTTGAAATATGAAGACGGCAGCAACAGATATAAGCCGGCATACATGTTGGAAGATGGTCGTCTGGAGAGAGCTGGGAGGGACTAACTACCTAGAAGTGCAAACTGTAATGTACATTTTCTAGTAAAGTCTGTCAGTTTAATAGTTTTATTCTATTTATTTATTAACAAAGGGTACAATTCAAAAAGGGTACAACTTACATACATGTACTTGTACAGCAATGTTTGTTGCAGACCTGATAAAACGTTTTGACCTCTAGAGTTAACTCTGTTTAAACTGGACACCTTCAGGACCAGCTCTTACTGTTTGCCTCAGAGGTGTCCGCCTTAGAGAGGTGTCAACCTTATGAAGAGTTTAGTTACAGAACAAGTTAGTGAAATTTGGCAAGAACAAGCCAATTATCAATGTCCCCCTTTCAGAGGTGTCTGTCTTAAGAGAGTTAACTTTATACTTCATCAAAACAGACAAGAGCCTGCATGTGTCTATTGGGATTGAGATATAAATTAAACTTAGAAAAATAGGGCTATATATGCACTAAACCACAACCATCTGGTGTTACATAATTATACATAATTCATTGAACAATGCACTCTTTGGCAAGCCAAGTACAACTGTAGAAGTCAAGAAATGCTCAGTACACTAGCACTTGTAAATACAGGGGGGGGGGGGGGGGGTGCATTTACATAAATAAAAGGAGGCATTTGTTCAAGTAAATGTTTCAATTTATTGTTCTAATCTTTTTGATATTACGTTCTAGTAATTTTTAAAAAAGTAATTATTACTATTGGTGTACTTTTAATATTGGTCTCATTCAAGAATAAAAATAAAGTGTTGACATTTCAAGGCAAATCTGGTCAAATTTTAAAATATTGGGGATATTTCAAATTATTTGGCGACTCATTTAGAGGTTTGTAGTGATTAAACTAGAAGTGGCAAATGGCCTATCAAAAATTATGGGTCAAAAAATTAGTTAAATATCACAGGTCTCGCAGTGTCATTTTTTAGAGGTTCTCCAGATTTGGGGAATAAAAATCTAATTCTTTTTGCAAAGCCATTTCCGAGTCTCTGTCTCATGCAGGCTCGTAAAAAATGCTTTTCTCACCCTCTTGCAAAATCTCAAATTTACTAAAATGTTCGCCACCACTTATTCTGAATGGCATTCTTATTCTGGGATAAGGCCAATTGAGTGCACTTTTAGAAATTTGCATGTACTGACTGGCCTGCTTTTAATTTAAAACATAACTAACTACAGAATGATTCATTTGTTCTTGATACTCTCACTTGGGTCAAAACTACTTCTGGAGCTGTATCTAATGTTCCAGTTTGGCCAATTTGTGGCACAACGGTTCAGAGGCTAATTTCTCCATACATTACAGTGTGTACCACACTGCATTCTTCATGTTGCTAGATAATATTTCTGCTTCCTCTATTTTATTGCAATGATTCACCCCTTCAAATGCATGTACACTGTACTAGGTACCAGAGGGGGTTTTTTTTTTTCAGCACATTTGGAGCTGTCGGATCTGCTGAATATTTACACCTTCTTTGATGGTTTAACAGATAATACATGTGATTATTTTACGAGTTGGGTAAATTATTTGAGCCCCACAAGGGAGAGAAAAAATGCTACCAATTCATAAAATATCTGCAAGTATTATCTGTCAACCATGGAATAAGGGATTTATTATTCTACACAAATTCTTTTAGAGTGGTTTTACTTAACCCTGTGAAACACTATCTAACATTTGAAGTGTGATAATCGAAAATATTAAACAAAAGAAAGCAATGAAATTATATTATAATAGTGCATACTATTCCACTATTTCACTGGTTAAGTAAAATCACTCTGCTTACATTAGCCTGCATCTTTAAACCGGGACACTAAGTTGTAATATGACAATCTACCATGTAATACGCTCAGATATTTTGCGTGTTCTCTTTTCCTTATAAGGTAAAATGATGGCACAGTCAAATAAAAAAAAGTAATCTTCACACAACAAACTGAAGTAGGTGTGTGAATGTAACATCGAAAGTTGAAAATATGTGGTTGGTAGTGTTTACAACATGAATGACTGTGCTGCATCAGATTTACAATCACAAGCCCAAGGCAAGTGTTGTAGATCTGATACAACACAGACGTACTAAGTAAATGTTGTAGACTACCGTAAACACCGGTGTATAAGCCGCACTCGTAGATAAGCATATATATAAATGTCAATAAATTGCATTCGTATTCAGAGGGTGATAGCTGTGGGGATAAGACCTGTCCATGTCTTAATGAGCTACCTAACTGTAGTTTTGGTTTGCACACTCAGGAAACAATTTTTCAAAAATGCCAAGTTGCCAATGGGCAAGGAAACTCAAACATGTAGCCACTCTTGCTCAGGCCAAGTTCAAACCTGGATGTTGTTGTTTTCTTACAAATTTTACTTATTGAATGCAGTTTAACCTCAATAAGGAACCACCCCAAATATCAAACTGAGGAGGTTGCTTACGGGAGCTGCATGTTTAGGAGGTCAGACCACAGAGGATTTTTTTTAAAAAATGGCTGTGCAATTTTCACGACATTTAAACTTTTAAAGAAACCTTATCTCCATTGCAAGTCATACGAAACACTGGAGACACTTCTCCTGTAACTTCATCCAAGGTGTCTGACTGTTTGGTGCGTGGATTGTACATCATAAGGGTCCCCTGCTCACAGTCCAGGTACAGTTCAATGATGTCCCCACTTGCACAGTCGGAAATAGTGCTCTTTCTTCTTGCTTGGCCACCTAACACCGGCTGCAACTGGTGTACCTGCTTTGAACTCCACACCCACCAGTTTCCCAGTTGACTGCGGTCATCTGATATGCTGTGATTTCTGATGCCAAAACAAAAACCCTGCAAGACGCTGCCAAATATTTGTATTTTCCACATATGTTTGCCAGCAGAAAAGCCAACTGAACCCTCAGAAAATGGATTTCTGTCAGTACTGGGGTTCTGTGAGTCACTGGAAGCAATAATTGACCAGTTGAATTTACTGTTATCAGTCAAACCAGTTGAACTACATGTACCTAAGGGAAAACTGCCAACTTCATCATCACTTAAGTCACTCAATGGTGTTGCACGTCTTGATGGAAAAAAACTGGCAACTGCATCATCACTTGAGTTACTAAATGGTACAGCATGTCTTGATGGTGTAGCAGCATGTCTTGATGGTGTAGTACGTCTTGATGTTTTAGCAGTTAATGGTGGACTACATGGAGTACCTACATAGTTAGAACCAAACAACGCACCTGCATTAGCAAAGTTATGAATGCCTAATTGTTGGGGTTGTCCTCGATGGTCTGGCTGAAGAGGGGCATTACCAAAACCAAAAACAGGTGCACTCATCGGGTGTCGCAAAGCTGGTATAATTCTGCTGTTTTCCTGAAATCCGGGCGGAATACATGTATATTTAGCTGTCAGTGTTTCATCGGTTAATTGTATTTGGCAATGGGCACTATTGTTGCCTGCTAGCGGAAACTGCACAAGCTGACCCCAATTCTCAACAGACCATAAAAAAGGACTTCCTTGCACATGCAGATGACCATTAAGTACCACAGACAGCAGATAACGGCCCTCTTCTTTTGGAGTGTGTGAAAAACTGTAGGTACCATTTCCATAATCATTCACCTTCAGCACCTTTGAATCTCCATAAAAACCATCAGCATCAATCCTTACATTAAAAACATCACCTCCTTCAATTCGATTCCTCCTGTTCTGTTCCTTGGCAATAATCTTGAATTCAACTGGCTGCCCACACAGTGTATTGTACATCACACCCTCTTGTCCATTCTCCATGGTTACTGTTGATGCACCAGCATGTGCGATAACATCAGTAACAGTACCAAAGGTTGCAATACCACCCTCCAGTTGGCAATCATGCTGATCTTTGAACTTTAAACCTTCGTTAACACATGGTTCCAGTTGCCACGTTGCTGAGTTTAAGTCTTGTAATCGACTTGACATTTGCTTGCGCATGTTCAAAATCTCAACTTCACTGCCATTTTCAAAAGCCTTTTCAGTGAATTCCACACTGCTCTGTACACTTGCAAGAGCTGTTTCAAGCTGCTCCTTCTGAATTTGCAAAGACTTCAGTTTTGCTTTTCTGAATTCTTTTACTTCGTTCATCAACTCTCTTCGGCGAGCATCAAGACAAGCTGCCAGTTTGTTAAAACAAGTAACAACTGCTTGCATAGTCTGTTCTGCGCAAGAGTGTACATTTCTCTCCATTTCTGAAATACCATCCACTGCCTCCTTGAGAACAGATACTTTTGTTTTAGTTTCAGACAAAATCTTTAGCAAACTTTCTTTGCCTGTTAAAAAAGCATCCTTAACAAAAGTGTATTTATGATCACGATGCTTCACAATGGTGCAGTCTCTGCAGATAGCTTCCTCACATGTCTCGCAAAACAATTTCATCACCTCTCCTTCATGTTCTTTACAAAGTGATGGTTTTGTTACAGCTACAGATCCCATCTTCTTTGCTTCTTCAAGAGACATTAGGCTGTGTGATCGAGTGCTGCGTCCTCGCCGATGACCTTGAGTACAAAACTCACATAGGAAATGCGAGCAAGATGTACATCTGTTGACTGGGGGATCTCCGCTGTCACATATGTCGCACTCAAGATTGCAACTTCCAGAGTCTTCATGAAGAGCAACCATGGATAATAAGTTGTTGACAAAGAAATTGGCTGGCAGTGAATCAATTTGTCCTTGAGGAATCTGTATGTAATACAAAAGTAAATGCCAAATTGTTATTTTTTTATAATTATACTAATTTTGGTTTAATATAAAAATTATGTGCAAGTGATATATGTGCCTGCAACCCCAGGGCTGGCAGGAAGGGATAGGAGGAAAATGTATGCTCCAGTAGAGGTTTCCATGGGATGCAATATTTTTAAATGCGGGGACTAAAATTGGTATTTAAACACGATAACAAAAAGACCAACTGCCAATTAAACTGGGTTCTAATCAAAATTCAACGGATAATTATGGTCACCTCAGCACTTGAACGGCAAGTTGGACAATTTATCTTGAAAACCGCTCCTTTTTCAATCAACAGTCCTTGCAGGCATCGTTTGCAGAAGGAATGAAGACAGGGCAGAACTTTAGGTTCCGTGTACTGCTCAAGACACACGGCGCATTCCAAATGCTTCCCTAAGCTGTCCGCCAAAGATGGCGACTTCGCCATTGTTTCGAATTATTTGTACTTTCTTTGACAAAGTTTCTGTTTCTTTCACGTTTCAAACGAAGACGAAAAATCAACTTTGTAAAGATGGAAGCGATAGCAGTCTTTAAAAATGAAAGTTGGGACTTTTTCGCTTTAAAAGTCGAGGAACGTTGAGCCCAGCTTATAACAATTCACCCTCGGCAGAAGATTCTGCGAATTTAGCAAAATTTAGGCGGTTTTCTTCTTCCCCGAAAAATGGCAGAAGTAATTCCGGTTCACTGGACCGCTAGAGCTGTGTCCCGGATGTGTCCGTACCCAGGCCCAGCCAGGGGAATTGGGTACACGGTATTTTTACCAAGTTATTCGGTATTTTTTGCCAAAATATGGGTATGAAGTATTTTGTTTTTCCCTGAATTCTTGGTATTCTGTATATAGGCGTATAGGCATAAGGTATATTAGGGTTCTATCTAGGATTTATCGTTTGGGGGAGAAGTCCCGAGTGGCCGAAGGCCACGAGCTTCATAGGGGGTCCGGGGGCATGCCTCCCCCGGAAATTTTTTGAAATGAATATGCGCTAAGATGCAATCTGGTGCATTTTAAGACACAATTTTGAGATAATGTTACAGTGGTATGTTGTTTTATTTTAGGGGTATAGAATGGTAAATTCGAGACTTTGCGAGACTGCGAGACCCTTGTTTAAAAATTCGAGACCGACACTTTAGCGTTTCTATCAACTTCGAGCCCGAGACTTTACCTTTAAAAAATCCGAGCCCGAGACACACCCGAGACTCCAATTGCTGGAAAATGTCGGGCCGATAGTACTAAAACAGCTTAAAACGTGACTGAAATCTCCAACGGAGGCTGAGATTTACGAGAAAAGTTAACGAGACTCCGAGATCGAAATTATCAAAATTCGAGACTTCGAGACTTCGAAAATTATAGCGAGCCCGAGATTTCGAGACCCCAATTTCAAATGCCGAGAATTCGAGACTCGGTGAATATTTTCCGAGACGCATCATTTCCGATAGAGCATTGACCAGCATTCTATACCCCTTATTTTTAGTCGTGATCACGTTCTGACAATGTTATTTATTTATTACAATTGGCTCCGATTTTTACTAACGTGAACAGAAGAGTTATGCACAAATATTTATACATACTCATTGTCAGTGAGTGCATAACAAATAAACTCAACAACGTCACTTTTCCATTTCTTACCAATTGTCGTAACAACTGCAAAACTCTAGATAACAAAGTAACTGCAAACCGTGTAAATAATAACTGACGTGTATATAATAAAGTGATAAAAAGATGCACATAAAATGCGCATAAATCTGTGTAGCGCGTTATCGTGAATGTAGACTTAAAAATCTTTTAAATTATAGCGCTAAAATGTAGTTTCTCAGACGTTTCGAGGCTGCTGCCTCTTCATCAGTGGGTTTGAACGCAACTGTACAATAATACCAGGAATAATATAATATAATAAGATAACTGACGCGGTAGATGCGACTGTTAACTGACAAAGTGTCTAATCGCGTGTGAAAACAAATACTGGAAAACAAATCATGGCAATTGATCTTTGGAAAATCTCCCTGATCAACTTGAGGATCTAAATGTATTTTCCTTCTTCAAAAAGTTGAATTGAATTGAATTACAAAGCCAATTTGCGCTTCTTTACACGTTTGTAATGATCCCCGGGGCCCGGGGGTACTCCGTAAATTTTTGGGTGGGAGTGTGCCGCTGGGACTCTGAGACCCTTAATCTATACTAGACCATTTTAGCTGCATTTTGCAACCCTATTCTAGACTAAACACCGAAAAACCCTACCCTATCCTAGACCTATTCCAGACTCGCCATTTTCCAGAAACTCGTTCACTATCACAGTCTAAGATCCCAGGGGTCAGTAAAAATGCCGTACTGCCCACCATACCGATTTTTAAATGCCATTTTACCAGTAAACCTTGTCTAGACTAAATTGTTCACGCAACTGATCAGTTTCGCGAAAATGATACCCTTTAGACCAAAAATCTCTGAATACTATACCCTATCCCAGACTAAACTGCTTGAAAACCATACCCTTCACAGCAGCACATGCCTATACAGCTCATATATGGGAGTACCCCCCCCCCCGGGGGGTAATAATCTACCATTGACTCCAGGACATCACATGACAACTGGCCAGCAGTTTATAATACTCCATGTTCCTTGTCATATACTGCATGTCCTTAGACAGGGAATATTTACTTCATCTGCACTGACATCGTGCACTGACCTCTGGATGATTTTTCCGATATACTGTAGTTACTTAAAAACTGTAATGATAACAATATTTTTTGGGGGGGATGCTGGGCGTTTTGGGGGAGAAGGTTCTATCCCTTAAATACCCTAGATAGAACCCTATATAAAATAAATAAATAATATTGGTATCCCAGCGGGGGGGGATGGGGTATATTAGTATCCCACTACCCTCCTGGCCGGGCCTGCGTACCGTCCAAGACGGAGTTGACGGTATTTCCTTATCTTTCATTTAAACTGTTATTTACATTCAAAATACTAAGTGCGTTCCGCTTATTATTTGGGAATGACTTTCATTAATAGGGAACGGATTGCATGCCGAGGGTCTCTTTGTCCAGAAAACAAAATGGTATTATTCTGCAGAACAACGAAACAGTGAAAAAGTCTAGACCCACGTAATAGCGTGACATCGAGTGCGTAATGTTATTAAAATTCTCATGCCAGTATTAGCATGTTTCGGAAAATTCTTCGGAAAGCAATCGAGCGTTCTGTTCGATGCAAATTAATTTTTTGCTGACGGTTGTGCACGTGCATATGAAACTTGAAAATAATACCATGAATAATGAGAACGCTCACTTGCAAACACAAAATTTGCGGGACCAAATTGGTACGACATTGGAGGCCCTATCAGTATTGTCATACATGTTTTCAATGTCCTTGAAACTTGCATGCCATATAAATTAATGATTAATCTCGAGATTGTCAATTTTTTTACAAAAAATTATGAGCGGTTTCCAAATTATCATCACATTTGTAGGCGTAAACCAAATTACATACAAAAATGGCAACAAGAGCAGCTGAACGCACGCTAATCAATACTTCTTTCTCGCAATCAGCCAAAGCAATCCCCCTCTCTTTTTCACACACGATTTCAAATAAAATCAAACTACTATGAGATGAAACTGCATCCCCTAGTGCATCGGTTTCTTTAAATATTTGCCAATTATGTCGATAGTATGTTTTTCACTGTATTCATAATCCCCAAAACTTCATCCCCAAAAATTTCAAAAAGGCTCTCATACAATTTGTTCAATCTTTGCCATATTCGAGGCGGCTATGGGAGGCACAAGCTCCCTTAAACGATCGCCGCAAAACCTCCTGCTGCCGAGAAATACGACGGCAAATAAAAAACGCCATGGCGTTATTACGTTGCTATGGCAACTCCGATGTTAATATAACACTGGTAATCAAATTTTCATCTTTATCGGGAGCCCAGTAATGGCTCCTGTCTTTATCTAATACAGCTGTGATGACCGTTTTTCAACAGATTTTTCATCTTTATCTAATACAGATGTGGTGACCATTTTCCAATAGCATTGTTAATGACGTCGTAGTTAATGCTCAAACTTGGGGAGTATCGTCCCCAAAAAATTCCAGTCGAGCCACCTTAATCAAAACAATGCCTGCTTATATTACAAGAAATATCCGTATATTTGGTTGCTTTGACTTATTGAATCTAACACTGGTGAACAGAGCCGGTGAAATAATTCCCGCTAATAAAAATATAAAACAACAGCTACTCAGCTCAACCACTCAGCACGCGACTGTCCTGCTGTGTTTGTTCACGGTTATGTTATTTTTGTTTCAAAATCGATATCTTCGCTTTTCTCGCTCTTTTCTGACTTTTCTATGGCACGAGCACTAATCATTCAGGTTCATTTCATCTTATATTTGGCTGTGCTTAAAATAAAACTCAATAGGTCCACAAATGCAAAAAGATCTTTTCACAAACAACGCGCCACTTGGAGCTTGCCAGATGAAGTCACTTTCAATTCAACGCCGAAACAAAACAAACAGATGCCAAAACGACGGACTCAAATGGCAAAGGTCACGTTAGTGAAAACCATCTATAGCAGTCGTTCCTTCCCTTCTCCCCTCTCCTTTTTCGCGCCCCTCCTCCCCCCTTCGGAAGTTTACGGATTTCGTCTGAGACGAATAAGGGGTCTGTTTTGTGTGTGGATCAGACGCAGACAACAGACCGTGATGCATAATTCGTCTCAGATGAATAATGCGTCTGACCCTATTTTCTGTATATATCTTCGTCTCAGACTTATTATAAGTCTTCCAAGATAAATACGGTCATCATCACCGTCACCGTCACCACCATCATCATCATCATCGTCGTTATCATCATCATCATCATCATCATCATCATCATCGTCATTATCGTCATCCTCACCTTTATCATTATCTGCTCGTAGATCCCTTAACTTTCGTATCGCTCAACCATTTACACCAAATTGAAGAAACGTTGTCGGGTGAAAAGCATAAACCATGAACGATGCGACCCAAAGGCTTACTGGGAAGTTGGGTAAATTAATCTTCGTTTGTGACAGAATACACATAATATTAACACACGATGCTTAAATCATGCTCTAAAATGTCTCAAACAAGAAAACATCTTGATTATCAAGAAATGGAATATTACTATGCTTGACCAATGCTGCCTACCCAGAATCCCATTCGATCTCATCGTTCATGGTTTATGCTTTTCACGGGTCAACGTTTCTTCAATTAAATAGGTGTATACTGATGATGCTTTCCAGATAGGCTTAGCTCAGACTTCACCTCCAAGAGCAGCAGTCTTTCACAGAGATATTAGACTGCAGACTTACTGTAAACCTTAAGCCCTTTGATCTTCGGCACATAACATGGATGGGTTTGAGCTGAGGCTGAACTGGGACTGGATGTTTTCATTTTTTGGCAATTTGAGCCGAAAAGGGTTCTTAGCACGTACTTTGGATAAATGGTACAGTATTTCAGTAACAAGAGAAATAAATATGAGCCAAACAAGTATAAGTAAACAAGTAGATTTCAATCTGCCGCGCTGGGCTGTTTAGTATGATATCCCTCCTGCTACAATAGAGACGCTCCCTCCCTCCTGCTCCTGCTGTCTCATTAGCATTAAAGTATGAATAGTTCCCTGTCTCCTCCAGCCTAAGGGAGCTCTCCCTTTCACACCATACTCTTTCACCCCAATTCCTATCCCAATTATCATCTCTAAATCTTTCAGTATTCCCCAACCCTACGCAAAGGCTGCATTTATCCAACATATATCACCCAATCCCGGGGTCTCAAATGAAACGCCATGAGTACAGGCTTAAATGGTTCGAAAATAGGTACAGCAATTACTTGCTGCTAAATTCGAAATCCCAGAGCTTGAGCAAAACCTAAAATATTTGCTCCTTGTTTTCGTGTCCATAGTCTCGCCGATTTTTTTTTGCCAAGTTACATGGTGCGTAAGGACATCGCCCGCTTAGGACGGGAGTAAACATGAACGTCATTTTTTCACCACTTGACATGGCTTTAATGAAAATATCTGGTTCACGTTTCGAGCAATCCAAAAACTCTCTGCTCATCTCAAGAATCTATGTTATGGGGTGTTTTGTAAATTTTGGAGTGAATTTTGGGTATGTTTGGGACGAAATAGTATTTCTCAAAGGATAAGTAAAATTAAGAGAAATAAGAAATATTGAAGATTTAGTAATAGACTGCAAAACAGTCGTTTTTTTGCGTTACCATACGAATGCGCGCGGTCTTTGAACGAAAGGTCTGGAGCGAGTGTGAATATGGAGAGAGGGACTTTTTTTTTCTCGCCTCACACGCCCGTGTAAGGCTCGCGCGCTTCGTGCGCGGGTATCCACGCTTCAGACGCTCTTGGCGCTTTGCGCCTTTGCGAGCGAGCCAGCGGAAGAAAAACGACTGTTTTGCAGTCGAATTTAGTAAAGTTTTAAAAATGGAATTTATAGTTAATAATTAATAGGCGGACACCAAGTTAGTCCACAAGCAACCTGGGGTGTTCTTGCGTGGGTATCAACCGTATGTTGGTGTTCCAAAAATCATTTTCTTTCTTCTATCCCTTTTTTAAACCTCTTCAAATTTCATTCAAATTCATGTTTATCCTCGCCTAAAAGGAATCGGGGTCACGAAAGGAATCTATCAACTGTCCTTAGATCCCGGGATAACCCTCTGTCAATACCTTCAAGCAGTCCAATCTAGCTTCCTCCACGTCCGAGACTTATATAACGGAGTAACTGGTTAGCTTTCAGTTGAGGTTAGGGGTAGCAGTTTATATACTAGCTAGGTGGTACAGTGGTATGGTAGGCTACGTAAGCCTAAGCCTAGCTGAGGTCACAGGTTCAATCCTAAGTGGGGATTTTAGGTTTTCTTTTTTTTACACTTAAAAATTTATTGAAAATATAATACTAAGCGTCAACATTACGTTATATAAGTCTCAATAAGGTGTCCGACGTCCTTCTGGACGGTATGATTTAGGCACAACCAAGCGCCATGGCCAAGAGCGTCTGAAGCGTGGATGGCTCTCCCCAGTGCCACTCTCCATATTCACACTCTCTCCAGAACTTTCGTTCAAAGACCGCGCGCATTCGTATGACCAACGCAAAAAATACGACTGTTTTGCAGTCTACATCTGGAGGTACCCACATAATTTCACGAAGTTCGGCTCTCTTTATACTGAAATCCGTACACAGAAAAAAGCGTACTTTAACATCAGAGGTATAAAACGTATCTCAGATGGGACCCGAGCCAAGAGATGACCACCGAAGCCCGAATTAATCGTGGCAACAAGTAAAGGAATGCTCTCCTAACCTCTCGCGTTCTCTAGGGGGTTCTCGTAACCCGACTTGTGGGCTCTCATGTACCACCGCTCTTACTTTTTATGCGGGCTCTCCTAGTCCCTCGCGCACTCTGGGGGGGGGGGGGGGGTCCTCCTGACCCCCATTGTGGGCTCTCATGCACCACACCCTCTCTTTAAGCGAGCTCTACTAGCCTCTCACGCACTCTTGGAAAAAGAGAGAAAAACACTATGAAGCTTCTTTGACCCTTTGCTGCAGGATCCAGAAACAAAAATGTGTTCTTTAAGATTTTCCCAAGTTTCAGTAAAAGCCTAAAACAGGTTAGGCTATGTAGGTTCTCAAATGGTTTGTTACTTTCTCTATAAGAGGAAAAGGCGCTTGTTGGTAGTCCAACAACTAGTGTCTATGGGCGTGGTCCCTTTCTGTTCATGCTGGAACAGACATCATACTTGTAAACTTGTTGATAACTGTTATTGTTATTGATAGTGAGTCTACTACTCACTGAAACTATATATATCTCTAATCAGGAGAGGCACTTATTTGTGGACACTCAGTACAGTATGTCAAATGTTACATGGTACATTGAAATTACAAGAGATTCTGCATTTTCTGATTGCCATATGCAAAGTTTTTATTATTTTTCTTCTGATTTTCCAAATTAAAAATTTTTTTTTTTGATTAGGCCCACCATTAAATACAAAAATTTTAGCCTACAGGTTCTTAATTACTAGGTTCTTATATGTGGATTCAGATAATAAGTAGTCTCTCATTTCTCTCTGAGATACTTAAGCAGGAGGCAATGCGAGTGCTCGTGATGATCGCCTCCCGCGAGAAGATGCGACGGGTGAGAGAAAAATGAAGCAACTACTCAGTCTTAAATTTATTGCTATTCTACTATTAGTTACATGAAAACATGAACACATTATGTGACTTTTTTTATTTGATATAAAACATACTGTAGCATGCTGGTCATCGAACATTCAAATTCAAACATTCAAAGTTTGACAACCAGTTAAATGAACTTCCTTTACATTGCTTTATATTGCTGCGGAACGAGCGTAGCGAGTGAGCAGCAACATAATCAGGATTTAAAAGAAATATATGAGAAAAAAATATAAGCTAGGAAAAATCTCGATTTGATCACTTTTTACCAGAATTCACTGCGCCACGAACACATTTTGGGCCAGAATGCACTGCGCCACGAACAATAGCCTCGCTTGCTGCTTCAAGCTGTTGGCTGCGAGATTTGTAATATTTTGGTCCAACATGTCCCAGTCGAAATCTGAACTCAAGTGCCGAAGACTACCGCGAGTTGAGCGAGGACTGTGAGGCATGGCGATAGGACCGTTGGATAGCAAAGATTTTAGAAGATTGTACGGAATAAAAGACAAATTTATTTTGAAATCACTCCGACAGCGGTCGATGTGACTGAGCTGAGCGCGTGGAGACGCGAACTCGATACGGCTAGCTAGTAACACAACATACTCATTATCAATAATTCACCTAAATTTTCACACCTTCCTCGTGGTGAACGCGTCCTGTGCTCAACAATATTCTACAGACATTGCAAGAACTTGATGCGTGAATTACAAAACAAAATTAGTCTTAATATCAGCTGGAGTTTTCGTCGTTTCATCCCGGTTACATTTGCTTTGCTTCCCCTCAAAAAACGAAAGAGAAAATTCTGTAATACAAGCAAGACGACAAAACAGCATTATTACAACAAATTTACCGCAGCAATTACTATCTTTTGGATACACTAGTTACTTAATAAAGGAATGAGCGCAAAACCGTCCTTTGTTGCATTTTAACGTTTTTCAGTCACAAACTGTTTTTTTTTTTAGCTAATGAGCTTTCTAGTGTTGCTTAAATAATAGCTGGTTAATGTTCACTGAAGTGAACAAATATTCCACTCTTTAGGAAACAATTTGGGGTGCTTGTTGGCAATTTTGCTTTTGTCTTTTTTTTTTGTGAAAATATATGATATTTGGTTCGATGGCTTTTCTCTAGAACCTGTCTACTTAAACAAGGAAGTACTTCCACAGCTCAATAAAACACGGGTGTCAGTAAAACGCGGGGTCGGGGCCGGGGTCGGGGTGGGATTAGGTCTAGGATTAGGTATGGGATTAAATATAATCCCTTTAACTAATCCTAACACTATGCCTAATCCCATACCTAATCCTAGACCTAATCCCACCCCGACCCCGGCCCCGACCCCGCGTTTTACTGACACCCATAAAACACAATAATTATGTGAGTGACAAATTTGACATTGGATGGTTTACGCTCCCAGAAACAAGCTTAAACAATTGCAAAATATCAATGCTAGTTCAGGTCAGAACGTTTGAATGTCAATAGCCATATTTTTTGCACCACATGTTAATGCTTAGATGAAACTGATAGTTTTTAAAAGCACTCTAACTTAGACCAGGTTTAAAACAATTAATGGACTTCCACAACTGTTAATAACTGTACTATATGCCTTCTTGACACTGCATGTTTACAGTAAACAAAGTTTATTAAACATTGCAGTTGGCCAGATCAAAATTGGATTAGACTGTGGTTTTGTTAAAGGGATGGTTTCATGGTTCGGCGCAAGTACACAGATTAAAAAGCTTTATTCGCTTTTCTACCAATTTTATCGGTTAAAAAACACTAATATAAAAATAAAAATAATATAACTGTTGTTTATAGTGGACGAGCACTGAGCTATCCAGCTAATTCACAGGCACGCCACTCAAATATTGAAACAAAATTACAAACTGAACATAACATGTTAAAAATCCCAACTGGCAGGAGGCGGACCAGTTGGCTATTTTACTTCAATAATCGCATACTATAATTAGTCCAAACAAAGCGAAGGATGACCAAAATTCACAGAAAGTTTCAACGGAATACACCGACAAAGTTAACACTGAAAATTTATCTACTCGCTTCCGATTGGTCCACCTGCGATTGGTCTAAACAATGAAATTAAATGGCTTACCTCATCTGAGCTTGCACATGCGCCGAAACGTGAAACCCTCCCTTAAAACACCATCTAAACTTCGTTTAAATAACAGGCCCTTGGTTGTTTTGAGTGTTTCAAGCATCTTAAGGCAAACACAAGTCAGAGTGCATATTTCTCCCTCAAAACAGGCTCATCAGTGCAAGCACGAGCACTCAAAGTCACAAACATACAGATCAGAACTTTTTTCTCTTTGTGATTGCACTAACAAACTTTGTTTCAGTCTGTGTTTGTATCCCTTGTCACTTACAACATCTTACAACGTACCAAAAAAGCACGACTTTCCTGCTTGTCCCTCTATAAAATGCACTGGGTTTTAACAATAAAAATGAGTAAAAGTTCTTAATGCTGGCCCAAATATAATAATTTTTCCATTTCCCAACTACCTCAAAAACTCCCGAGAGGAGGGGGGGGGGGGGGGGGGGGAGGACTTCCATATAAAAATAATGGGAAAAAACACCCTAATGGAGGTGATGGAGGTAGCAGAAATGGGTTTTAATACCCGTAAGGGGTACCAAATCTACCACTGTTTCTGCACCCCTATTTTTTTAGCTTAATGTCCGAAAAGGACCCGCGATAATTGTAAGGACGGTCATTTTGATCCCAAAAAGGTACAAAGAGAACCCGCTGTCAGTTTTATATGGGAGTTCCCCCCCCCCCCCCCCCAAGGCAAAAAATTAACTGACAGTTCTGCAATCTAAACAGATTTTAATCCTAAAATGGATTGTTCTAATAATAAGTGAGCAAATCTTCTGCCTGGCAGCTACTTTTAAACAATATTTTTTATCTATTTCTGTGGATAAATATTTTGCCTAATGATGACAGAACTCTATGCCATCTCTTGGGACCCGGCTCATGGACCTCAGTTTGGAGCTGTATCTAATGTTCCAGCTAGTACCCCCAGTACACATGGAAATAGAGCTGAGTTGTCACAGTTGAGTGTTGTAAAACCAAAACCAAAGTAAACACTCTAGCCAATCAAAACAGAGCGAGACAATCCAATTAACCAATCAGAGCTTGAAGCAAATACATGTTACCGGCGCTAGGCGCAGAAAAACGTGTGCGAGTAAGTCAGGATTGGTTTTGGTCAAATACTTCTGATTGGTTGAGAATTAGTGGTGCAAGATTTTTTAGCCAATCACAAAGCAAATCAATGCAAAACCAAAGGAATCAGAAAATTACTTTTGACACTCAACTGAAAACCGCTCTATTTAATCATCACATCGACTGCAACTCAAAAAACGTCATTTACATGGTACAATGCAATCGTTGTCACAAACAATACATAGGAGAAACCAAACGACGACTTAAAGACCGCTTCAACGAACATCGTAGACCAGTTGTCAAACAAACTAACATCTCTAAACCTACTGCAGTCTCAGAACATTTCCTTTCTAACGACCATACCGCTTCTGATATGCAACTTATCCCTCTTGAACTCGTTAAAACTAATCGTGACGGTGTACGTAAAGCAAGAGAAGCATATCTTATTGAGAGAGGTCAGACCCTTGAACCTTAAGGTTTAAATAGAAGAGATGAAACATGACATCTTTTCTCAGTTTCCATTACTTATATTTACTGTGGTGTTGTGTTGCATGTTTTTCTTACCTCTATATTGCTTAGTTATTTACGGTTATTTACATTTACTTTGTCACTTCAGTTTATGCTGTCATAGTATCATATTTAATCCCCCGCCCCCTTTCAAATTTAAATTGTAACGTTTTTTTGCCTTACGAGTTATTGTCTGTAAGACCCTGAAGAAGAAAGGCTATGCCTTTCGAAATATTGGATTTTTTACAAATATAGTCGTTTCCGTACCGTTTATCAGCCTTGCTTTTTATATCAAATCGTTTTATTATTTTATAGCTGATTAGATCCTTTACTACAGGATCCGGTGCTTCTATCTCGTTACGGTGGTCTTTGCATATACAGTTATTTGTTTTCTATTTAATATATTTTGATTGGCCAAGCAACTGACTCACAATGTTTTGTGTGACATCATAAACTGTGATGACAGACCCAACTTTATCAGCACTGCCTTGTTTATACTCCTGAAAGGAAATTAGCTTACATCAAGGGCTCATACAAACCAACTCGTGAACACGAAACAACTGTTGGACCTTCCCCTTCTCCTACGTAATTTGCTCCACACTCCCTCCCCCCCCCCCCCCCTGCATCCAACTCCCCACCCACCCCTCCCTCCAATACCATTCCCATGGGTAAGGCAGGTGACCATTACCTATCACATTTGAAACAGGCAAAATACCTGTGAAAGCCTTTATGCACTGGTCAGCAGAATTACTCAAAGTTTACAGCTGAGGGATGGAGTGAAAATTTGCACATTTGTCCCTGTCTGCTATAACTTGTCAACTCTTCGCATATTCACAAGTTGAAAATGATAATAAATACAGACTGACCATAATGTTGGTCAAGGTGGTTAACCCACATGTACAACATTGCATTTTTTCTGATCCATTTTCACAACCACATACTACTGATTTCTTGAATCTAATTGATGCTAACTGATAACAATATTTATTATTTGATGTAGCATTCTAGAGTGCAAATAATAGCATCAAAACAACTGCAAATATGACACGTTCAGTTTACACACTTAATCAGACCCTAGCCCTGTGCTAGGAGAAACACTTTTAAACACTAAGATTTTGGAGATGGCTGTCGTATAATAAACAATTTAATCATCAAAAAGTTGTTTAATGCGGCTGGGTATGATTACTTGTCAGTTTTTTGCCCAAATGACTCGAAAAAAATTAAAAAATAAATAAGGCTATGTCTACACTATACCGGATAGCTTATCATGTCAACATGAAAAATACTCCGGCCTGGTGTGAACAGAGACGACCCAGAACTGGATATTTACTTCTTTTTCAGTGGGTTTCAATCCTCGCTCTTAGTTGTTGACTTCCGCTACGGTTCGGTTCGATTGCCTGTTCACACTGCCCCAGAGATTGGCACGAGAATCTATCCGATATGTGACGATTCACTTTCACGAGCGCCGCGTCGCAGCGGCGCTCCGGAACAAAAATCGTTCCGAAACTAGCGTTTAATGTGTGAACGAAAGGCCTATCCGGTATGGTTTTCGTGCCGGCGCAAGAGCTTTCCGGTATAGTGTAGACATAGCCTAATACTCAACTTAAATACCCCTCGGGAGATAATACACGCGGATATTTTACGAGTTGCGTAGTAGCCCCCCAGGGGCGACGAAAAATGCGAGCCAGAACTGGATATTTACTTCTTTTTCAGTGGGTTTCAATCCTCGCTCCTAGTTGTTGACTTCCGCTACGGTTCGGTTCGATTGCCTGTTCACACTGCCCCAGAGATGAGCACCAGAATCTATCCGATATGTGACGATTCACTTTCACGAGAGGCGCGTCGCAGCGGCGCTCCGGAACAAAAACCGTTCCGAAACTAGCGTTTCATGTGTGAACGAAAGGCCTATCCGGTATGGTTTTCGTGCCGGCGCAAGAGCTATCCGGTATAGTGTAGACATAGCCTAAATTGTAAAGTGAACGGCATGCAAAACAGTCGGTTATCCCCTCTAAAGCTTGCAAAGGAGGTGCAGAGGGCCATAATCCTTGTCTCCCTCCCCAGTTTCGCTTTCCTTTATCACACTTGTTCCAGACCTTTTAGACCAACTTCACATTCACCTTTGCCATAAATTTATGGCCTGCACAACAGCTTCCCTCGATCCCCTCGCGTGTCTCGCCTGCGTGCTCGCACCCCGAACCCCGCTTGAGCACACCCAAATGCGCCTGTTGTGCAGGCTACCTTTGCATCACTTTCAAGGGACTTGCAAAAAAACCTGTTTTGCAGTCTAATTACATATAAGAGTATCTCAAAAACTTTAGAGAATGTAGTGTTTTAAAAATGCTTTGTATTTGCGTAATACACAGTACACCAGCTAAACAAAAAACAAAAAATTGTCCTTTTAGGTAATAAGGTAGACGACGAGTAGTCCCTCATTTTTCTCCCAGGAATAGCTAGTCAAGCAGGAGATCATGCGAGTGCGCCTCCACCAAAAAGACACCAGGGACGTAGTCAGGACTTTTTCAGAGGTATGCACAATCAATATTCAAACACCCCCCTACCCCCCACCCTCAAGTCCCAGCACAGAAGAGAACTGAGGGACTAATCGTAGCCTAATATAACACTACTCTACTATCAGTTACATCGCAATATGAACGCATTGTGTGAAAACATTGATGTATTGAAATCAAACATGGCATAACGGTCATCAAACATTTAATTTAAAGTTTGACAGCCAGTTAACTGAACTCAAAGCCCGGGAGACTCCGATATAAAAATGACGGGAGTGATAGTCGGAAATTAAAAAAAAAAAAAAAGAAAAAAGAAAAGAAAAGAAAAGAAATCCAAACGGCATCAGAATCTTGTTTTCTGGGTGTGGCTCAAATTCATTTTCATTTCACATCCTGTCATTCTTTTTTCCGGCTCAATACTCTAAAGGCAACCGCAAGGATTCTAACGGTAGTCTTTCGATTTTAGCACCATTAGCGGTACCAATCTTTAACTTTAATTGAGATAATTGCCATTAGTACACTAATCTGGCAATGGCTGGTCCACGGCTAGCTAAACAAATACAATTTACATTGAACTGGATATACTGTAGACTAGAATAACAAATTGCACCAGCAGCTGATAAGAACATGAAGCTAATATCTATGAATTTTGCCCCCTAAATGGATGACGGTCACCCTGTCATTTTTTCATGGGAGTCCTGCCAGCTCAAAGTGCATGCTTAGGCCATTTTAAGATTTAACTTTTTCAGCATTCAAGAAATAATGAGTAACCAATAAAATTGCAAAATATATACCTGTAAAGCCAAGCTTGTTTCTGGTTTATAGTTTAAACTCTAAAAACTTGGTTTTGATGAGTAATGCAAGCAAAGCAACACTTTGTAAGCATAATTAAAAGCAAGCGACATCTTGGGTGCTTATTTCACCCTAAAAACGAGGATCAAAGCATTAGCATAAGCACTACGCAGTACTGGATCAAAACTCATTTTTCTCTTTTGCTTGCACTAAACAACTTTGTTAAGGTAATTTAATAAGTAGTTTGTTAAGTAAATAAGTAAATTTATTTCTAAAATTCATTAATAATTCATAAGAAAAATACAAAAAAAACATCTATGTAAATACAGAATACTTATAGGAATGCTAATAAGCGCCATCGCTTAATTGTTCTTTTAAAAGTAAGATAAAATATTCGCAGCACAACCGTATGAATATGTTACAATGGCGAGTCTCCATATCCATACAGTTTTGACACTCATATTTTGTGATCTCTTACTTATTGTCGATAGTGTAGGAAGCAATTGCCCAATCTCCCGAGCACAAGGCTCATGTTTAAAAACATTAATGACTATACATGATATAAAAAAAACTGATTATAAAAAAGGTATATAAATAGGACAGACCCAGAGCCAGTCCAGATATGATGTAACTAGAGATGCCACAGGTAACCCAAGCTCTTGGTGTGACGCGCGAGAAACTGTATATTGAGTGTCTTTGTGAGTTTTGTATTAATTATGAGCGTCACGTCACTGAGGCATAAAGTAACAGCGACGCTTTGTGTGAGAAGCCATGTTCCATAAGTTTGTATGGGAATTTAACAAGCATTTATTAGGAACAGTATCAGAAATAAATATACAATAAAAATACCTTACCTTGTTTCCCTATTGTATTACTTGTGTCTGCTGGGGATTTAGGACATTTCGGAGCGATTCCAGAGAGTTTTAACTTCACTGATTTCTCTCTCCGGCGGTATATATAATTCCTAAAAAATTATATTATTAATATTTAATTTATATTTTATTATATATACAGAGAGAGAAATCAGTAAAACTAAAACTCTCTGGAATCTTTCCGAAATGGCCTAAATCTCCAAGCAGACGCAAGTAACACAACAGGAAAACAAGGTAAGACATTTTTATTGCATTTTTATTTCCGATCCTGTTCCTAATAATAACCTTTATAATTTGTGCCGTTACACAACATGGCTTCTGACACAAAGCGCCGCTGTAACGTTATGTCTCAGTGACGACACTCGTATTACAAAACTCACAAAGACACTCAATATACGGTTCCTCACACAAAGAGCTTGGGTTACCTGTGGAGATACTCATTGACAGTTTTGGTACACAAGGGCAGTGATTTACTACAAAACTGGACCATATTTTTCAGTTTCTTTTACTTCAAAAACATTTCTTGGATTTTGATATCAAATCTCAGTGACCCTGCTCCTTTAACAGATGTTGAATTACATGTTGAATTCAGGATTCTGTCTATGTTTTGAATTAGCCATTAATTGGTGTTGGTACTTCATCACTTTATGGGGGTGAACCTCAACTACAGTTTTAGAGTCGTTGCTAGGGACATTATTCCATGGTTAGCTAGAGCATTTTCTGATGTGTCACAAACTGCTAACATGGTGGGAACTATGAAACTAAGCACAAGGCATCAATAATCCACGTTGCACATACGCAACTAGTGCCAGTCCCCAACCGCGCGTAAGAATGAAAAGCACAAAAATTCAAATGAAAAAGGATAAAAATCTATTTTTTTAATCATAAGCAATTCAACTTTTTTCACATCTGTAGCATGGAATAACCGTTTAGACGAAAAAAGGAAAGCTATTGATGAAAAGTAAGGTATGAAAATATATCTTTATGAAGTCATAACTTTTTCAATAATGTGAATTTTAATGAATCCATGCTACAGATTTTTTTATTGGGATGTTCTTAAGCCGTTGACATTGTTTTATTACTCATGCGCGAAGCGGCATGAGGTAAGGTTTCTGCTCCGTTTTTCTTGTTTTTATTTTTTGTCACGATTTTGTGCACTTCCGGTTAAAAGCTTTGTCATTTACACTTCCTGTTTAGTGACTTCCGGCTACTCTCACTTCCGGTAAAACAGCGTTATTAAGTGTCACCACAGCGTCTCCTAAAACCCTACTTACATTACTAATGTTCACGTTTGGTATATATAATACTTAGAAGAATCAATGGCTTCATTGTGGTACAGCCTTCATTTCCAAAACATTCAATAGTTAACGTGATTTGCAAGAAGGATGACTGAATGAAAGGAGTTACTCTTGTCCATGTCGGACATCTTATCATGTTTAAAATATATCATGAAATATATCAAAAAACTTTCTTGCGCATGGGTATAGGCTGCTTGGAGCCTCTTGTTTTGTGAAAAAATGTGAGAAGTCTGAGTTTTTAGTTTAAGGGTTTTATGTTCTGGTCACATGACTTGCCAAATATGCATGGTTAAGGTTGTGGCTTATAGGATTTGATGGAACCATTAACAGAATGAACGTGACCAAACATCATAGCCGAGGAAGTTAAAAAAACATTATGTGACGTTTGGAAGATGGAACTCTTCCATAGCAACAGCTTGTAGTTGAGGTTCTACCCCTTTAACTTGACCCTAGCTTGGTTCTGGTCTACTACACTGCTTGTCCTTCTAAATTTCACCTTGTAAATACACTTGGCACACTGATTTGTTTCCATATCTTATCTTATCTTATCTTATCATGTGTCTTTCATTAACCCTCGGACGTACAATGGGGGGTGGCACCCCCCCCTTAATGTTTTTCTCCGATATTTTCAAGACCATTTACGATTAGCACATGCCGTTTTCAGTAGCTGTTCATTTATCCTCGAGACACATTTTGGTAAAGTTTGGCGACAACCGGTTGCTATGGTAACGAGATATGACGTCATAAGTAACATGTGGTCAACCCATTTTTGAAGAAAAAAGCGTGTTTTTCACCTTTTTTCAGCGAAAAAACATAAAATGTTACCAAAAGCATCAAAATGTTTAATTGTATGTTATTTTGCAACCCTAGCAAACAATATTTGCAATTTCCGCATTTTTCCAATAAATTTGAACTTTTAGTAAAATCCAAGATGGCGGCCATCTTGGCGGCCATTTTGGATGACATCACGGACCCCCAGTAGCGCCCCAACCCATAATATTTATCTTATCTTGTAGAGCACATTGCGGGCTATCTATTAGATGTAAAATATTTCCGAAATATTGCACTATTGCAAAATCCCAGGGGGAGGGGTTGCAACACCCCCCTCCCCCACCTTGTACCACGGTTGGGGTATACGTTTGCGTGTACGTCCGAGGGTTAATGCTCCTATAGATTTTTTTGTAGTTCGTTTTTTGTTAAAAGCCTATTAATTTTTTCAAATTATTTATTTAATCATTATTTTATTTAATTATATTATTTTAATTATTATTGTTTTTTCTTTTTATTTTTTTTTTCATTTCTTTTTTTCTTTTTTTTTTTTTTAATTATAATTATTTCATTTAATTATTTTCTATTAATTATTTTGCCAATAGGTCCAGCCATTACTCGAACCCTAATAATTTGCAAACCAAAAATCAATTAAAATATAATATGCTACCTTTGGAATCAGTGAAACAGTATTTTTTCAAAGCTGTGTTTAAGGAAACCATTGTCAGAGTAATATTTTAAAGGTTGCATGTTTACTTTAAAAACTTCTGGATTTCAATTTGTTACTTTTCGAAATCATTACTACTTCAAAAATTACTGACAGCCCTGCAACCTAAACAGATGTTAATCCTAAAAGGATTCTCAATAACGTAATTAACGTTTCAATATAATAACTGTACAAATCGTCTGAGTGGCAGCTACGTCAAAACAAAGTACATTAAATTTATCTATTACTATGAATATGGTACAATATCCATACTTGGGCCTAACTGACCTTTGAAACCATATATAATGTTCCAGCTAGTTTTAAAGCGTCTCAGCTAGTATAAACATTAAAGTGTTCAGTGATTGGTCACGTTAATGTGTGGCAAAATTACATGCAGTGTTTTGATCTGTGGATAATTTCTCCCTTTAACAAACCAGGCAAATGAACTCTCTATGTTCTGTAATGACCATAACCTGCGATGACAGGCCCAATTTTATCAGCACAAAGACTTGTCTTAGCTCTAGAGAGAAAATACCACCATGGTGCTTACTAAATTTTTGGACTTTAGATATGTGGCATGTTTTTTTAGCAAATACACTGCATAGTTTATAAAATGATACAAAATAGAGCCTGACCACTATAACTGTGAATGCAATTGCGCTTCTGTTGAAATTTAGTTTCTCTCTTGCATATACACACAATTTCTCAACATGGATCAAATCATAAACTTGAACAGAACAACAGTGCAATAAATTCGCATACCTGGTGATCTCCGAAAAGTTTGTTGTACATCCAGTTTCTTAACATGGATCAAATCATAAACTGGAAACTTGAAAAAGAAAAATAGTGACCACAAAAGGGTTTATAATTTGTCTTGTGATCTATGTTAACCCAAAAGCAAAAAGCCATATAGAACAAAAATAATGCACGAGTTAGAGTCACTTCATTAATATGAGGGCCTGCCAGGGTATATTCCACATGTGACAAAAAATGGGAAAAAGTAGCAACAGAATTGAGATGCAATTGTGGAAAAAGACAACTTAACTGAGCAAATTGCCGATAATGACAACTAAGACCGATTTCAGCCTAGGACTCCTAATCAATGATCTAGAATCAAGAAATGTTGAAACAGTGACAGAAGCATTGTGAGATAGAGAAAAGCATCATAGGACCTCTGTAATAGACACTTTGCCTGCTGATACCAGGGTTTGCTAAGAGCTTTATGCCTTTTTTGGTATCTTTAAAGAAACCCAATCGCCAAAAGTGGTCAGGTGAAACACTGGAGTCACTTCTCCCTTAACTCCTCCCCAAGTGTCTGATTGCTGGGTGCGTGGATTGTGCATCCTTAGCTTACTATCCGCAAAGTCCAGGTACAGTTCAATAATGTCGCCACTTGCACAGTCGGTAATGGTGCTCGCTGCAGCTCTTTGAGCACCTGACAGCGGATAGTGCTTTTGCATTCCACACCCACTTGTTTCCATGTTTAACCAGTTTGCCATTCCTGTCTCTGTTGGTGTTCATGATGCCAAAACTAAGACCCTGCAAGATGTTGCCATGAATCTGAACTTTCCACATGTGTTTACCATTCTTAAAATCAACAGAGCCCGCAGCAGTTAGTTTTCTATCAGAATTAGCTTCACCAGATGACCCATACAAAGGCCCAAATGAATTTCCATACATATTCTGCCCATAAACTGGCCCAGCACGAACCTGCAAATCTTCATAAGGATTCTGCTGATAAGGAACCTGCTGATAAGGAACCTGCTGAAAAAGGTGCGGATCAAAATGACCACGAAAGTCTATCTCATCTTCTCCAAAAGCATCAAAAATACCATAGTCAGCTATCACTTCTTCTTTTTCAAGTGCCAAATCAATGTACTGAGCTGTCAAATTTTCTTCAGATAAATTCAACTGACCTTCACCGTCCAAAGCAAATGACACAAGATTCCACTTCTCAACACACCACTGAAAAGGACTACCCTGCACATGACGACCTTTCATCTGCACAAACAACCTGTGTTGACCTGTACTTAAGGGAGTGAAGGAAAAACTGTACATACCGTTTCCACAGTCCTTTGCTTTCTGCTTTTTCTTATCAATGGAAACTTCAAAAATATCACCTCCTACTTTTCGCTTCCTTCCATTGTATTCCTTTGCAATAATATTGAATTTAACTGGCTGTCCACAGAGTGTATTGTACATCACACCCTCTTGTCCATTTTCCATAGTTACTGTTGACATAGCAGCATGTGTCACCACATCGGTAACAGCACCAAAGGTCGCAATACTACGCTTCAGTTGGTTGTTGTCACCTTTGCACTTTAATTCTTCATTAACACATGGTTCCAACTGCCATTTGGCGGAGGTTAAATCATGCAATCGATTTGACATTTGCTTTCGTATGTTCAAAATCTCAACCTCGCTGCCATTTTTCAAAGCCTTTTCTGTGAATTCAACACTGCTTAGTACACTTGCAAGGGATGTTTCTAGCTTCTCTTTCTGAATTTTCAGAGAATGAAGTTTTGCTTTCTTGAATTCTTGAACTTTACCAATCAATTCTGTGCGGCGACCATCAAGACAAGCTGTCAGTTCATTGAAACAGTTAGTAACTTCTTTTACAGTCTGTTTTGCGCAAGAGTGTACATTTCTTTCCATTTTTAAAACATCATCGACTGCTTCCTTAAGAACAGTTGCTTTTGTTTTTGCCTCAGACAGAATTTTCTGCAAGCTTTCCTTGCGCTTTGGAAAAGCATCCTTGACAAATGTGTACTTATGATCACGATGCTTCACAATGGTGCAGTCTCTGCAGATAGCTTCCTCACATGTCTCGCAAAACAATTTCATCACCTCTCCTTCGTGTTCTTTGCAGATTGCTGGCTTTGTTACGGCTACAGATCCCATCTTTTTTGCTTCTTCAAGAGACATCAGACTGTGCGAACGGGTGTTACGTCCTCGGCGGTGAGCCTCATTGCAAAAATCACACAAAAAAAGTGAGCAAGTTGTACATCTGCTGATAGCTGGTTCATTACTGTCACAGTTATCACATCCAAGTTTACCCGTATCAGAGTCTTCATGAAGAGCAACCGTTGATAATAAGTTGTTGACAAAGAAATTGGCTGGCAGCAAATCAATTTGTCCTTGAGGAATCTGCATGTAATAGAAACATAAAAAGGAAATTATTATGTCAATTTATTTCAAGTGTTTAATTTGAGTGTGCTTTTTAAATTTAGAAGGCAATGAATATCTACATGTAAACTAGGAGAAAACTGACGTGCAAAACTGAATGGCTTAAAGCCTTAGGTATACAAGAAACAATTGATTGCAGAAACAATAACCCTTGTTATTTTATTAATAAACTAAATAAAAGTTTGCAAGAGGGTTAAATTTAAAAAGGAAAATCTGTATCCAGGATGGTAAAATGCTTTCCAAACAGCAAGACTTGATTCTGTGACATGTTTCACATATAGAATATGTGGAGAACATTTACATTATTTCCTAGAATGGCCAGGCCCTAATAAGCTTACTTCAGTGTTTTTGTCCATTATCAAAAGAAGCCTTCCCCCCCCCCCCCCCCCTCTCTCTCTCTGAAAAAGCACTAATTTGCTTACTGTATTTTGCAAAATTAAATACACGTATAAAGTTAACCATCCTGGCCATCTGCAGCCCTTGAGTGAAGACACATTTTGTACTGTTAGAGCACTAAACTGGACCATTATTTTAATTTGGGTTTCCACCCTGTCCAATGAAAATATGTTTTTGGGCTTTTTAAAGTAGAACTAAAAGATATTGACATAGCCTCTTAAAGTCGCTAGCATCACTGCAAGGATCAGACATTTCATAAATTTCATCAAGAATTACAGACCAGTTAGCAACCTTCCATTTATTTCAAAAATTGTAGAAAAAGCTGTTGTTGATCAACTAGCTGCTACGTCATTATGAAGAAAACGCTCAGCTATTACCAGATTGTCAGTCAGCCTATCAACATTTTTCATCTACTGAGACTGCCCTTCTCAAAGTCCAGAATGATATTTTGTTAAATATGGATAGGCACGAAGTTACTCTTTTGGTTCTTTTAGATCTTAGTGCTGCTTTTGATATGGTTGACCACCCCTTACTTTCGAATGCTTTAGAAGGTGACTTTGGTGTTTCTGACACTGCTCTTAAATGGTTTTGGTCTTACTTATCGGGAAGGAAACAACAAACTCTCAGATGAATTTAATTTGTCATGTGGAGTACCTCAGGGAAGCTGTTTGGGTCCAGTCCTTTTTCTTCTCTATGGGTTTAAATTGTTTGAAGTTATAAGAAAACACTTTCCATCTGTACATGCCTTTGCTAACAACACTCAGATCTATTTCTCTTTCAGTCCGGAATCACAGCTGGCTCAGGATAATGCTGTTAGTACAATCGAAGAGTGTTAAACTGATATTCGTGCGTGGGTGGTCTCTAATCGTCTCTAAAACTGAATTTTTGTAGCTTACTGCCTTTAGAAGGCATAAGCTACTATGTTGTCCGTCTGAGTGAGTGAGTGAGTGAGTGTAACAATAGAATCCGAGCCCACAACGAACTCTGCCGATTTCGATCCGATATTCCCCGATCTTAGCTCCTTTTTTTCTCGGAACCTCGTCGGTTGTTCAACGTTTGTCGAGGATAGCTTCGGATGTCCCCGAATATTCACTCAGAGAAGATGGACTATCAGATTTCTAAATATGGCCGCTCGTGAACCCCAAGCTTCCATTTTGCAGACGTTCATTTTGCATAACCAGAATGAAAGCACGCCTTTTAAGACTTCGAATGGAAAGAAAAAGTCCTTTAGAAGATTTTAATGCCTTTGTAGTGGTGGTTTGAGAGCTGAAAGCGATGAAATTTGTCACAAGTGAGGTCATATCTTCTTTCAGAATTTATACTCGAAGCGGCAGACTTTTCTAAGAATTTTCAAGCATTCCTGGAAAACTACGGTAAAGAAAGTCACATTTTTTAATGTCCATTTACTTTTCATAGACTGTTTCTTTGTCTTATTAGTGGCTTTTGAGAAATATTTAGAAAACTTGACCACATTCGGTCGAACGAGAAATTCGCCAGATGCTGAACAAATTTGCGTGGCAGACAGTTTCCCATTCTCGTCCCCAGAGCCTTCGTTTCGTTTGGTCAGCGGAAAAAAACGAAGGGCTCTGGTAACAGTGCCTTCCGGATGTCGTAAAATCCATGACATCCGTTAGCGCATGCCTAATGTATTAATGTACTATTGCGCTTGCTCAATACCAGAAACCGGAAATAATAAAACCTTTCGTGTGTGCATTCTCATCCCCAGAGCTCTCGTTTCGTTTGGTTGAGCTCTGGAAACGAGAATGTCGTGTGTGTGGAATGGCGTTTGAAAGGACTGTACAAGACTTAACAATTACAGGAAAAATCACGCTTAAAAGGAAAGAAAAGCTTTACGTGCTGCTGTTATTTAGAAGATTGTCTTTGTATTTTGCCTACTGGCTTTAGAAATTCCTCGATAAGTCAACCGATTTCTTTCGTTTGGGAGCTGTGTATTTATCGTTTCGCCACTGAACGCTATCATATCCGACCAAATCAGTTGATGGGACAGCTAAGTTTGTTGATGTACACGCTGTGGTCATTCATTAGGCTTATTTCATCAAACAGTGGTAAGAAATATCGAGGGATTTTTGTTTTGCATTCGTTTTATGTTATTTTAATTGGGCTTCGAGTGACCTTCGTTTCCCTAGATTTGTATTTCAAGTTGTAGCAAAGAGTACTACCTAATAAAGAAAATACAACTTGCTTGCGAGAGTGCTGATAGCGTTGTTGTTATTTAAAATGGGTAATCTGGTGGTAATATTTCTTTTCACCCTTGGGCTTTCTTCAGGATTTCTGCCTCTCCTTTAATTAATACTCGTCCCTGTTGCAAGCAATATACTTCTTTAATATTTGTGGCCGCTTATTATTAGCTTCGTCTTCCAAGACACATACTGATTATTTTCGGAAACGAATCGCTCATATTTAACGACAATCAGATCCCGTTATACTTTGAAATTTAGCAGCCGTATCTTTACCTTCTAAACCAAACAAAACTGGGTGACATTGGTCGTTAGTCATAGGAATTCAACCGGAAGTAAAACCTTATGCGTGGAGGCGTAAAATTGTTTACCGTATTGCGCATTCATTTTTAAACGGCCAATCAAAACGTTCAAATTTTTGTCCGTTACCAGAGCGACACGAGACGTAATTTTAAAAAAACCGTGGAGCTCTGGGGACGAGAATGACAGTTTCCTTGATGTGATAATTTGACGCGTTTTGCTCTTGAGACTAAACTAGTAGATATTTGAATAAAACTTTCAAATGAGAGAATTCGTTTCCTGTGTTTGTTATTTTAAGACAAATAGTGAGAAGAAGCTTCCAATTTGATACTTAAAGGCAAATTGCGATCAAACTTGTTCGAATGTTTTCTTCATGAAGCCGATAATCACGGTAGAGGCACGCTAGTAAATATTATTAAATTATATAGCGTTTTCTGAAATAAAGTTTGCTTTCAAGATATTTTTGATTCGCGAAAACATTATGCGAATCATCTTTACGGATAAGAACGGCATTCTATAGGTGGTTTGCACGTTACGTCATGGCGGCCATGTTGGAGCACACCTACAAAAGCATTTTAATGAACCTCTTTTTGTTATGTGCTCCAACATGGCCACCATGGCCTTTGTCATTTGAGTCCCACAGGACTGACGGTCACGTGAGTGAAAACCATCTATATACACAGGAAAAGTCGGAAAGGTTGGGAAACACTAGATATATAAAGCAGGTTGCTGAATTTAAATATTATTTTGTCATGTTTATAATATAATTTGCAGACGCTAGCGCTGCAATTAGGATAAATAAATCGCCAAGCCTTCCGGAAGCAGAAAATCACTGAATTCTGATAAGCCTTTCACTCTTTTATTCAAAGGGAAAGACATTTTCCTTCAAGGAAATATGAGTTTCATTTAGAAAAAATACTTTGGATTCATGATCAAGAAAAACAGCTCGCGATCGAATTTCATTTCACAGGGGGGGAGGGGAATTCATGATGCGTCACGCAATATTTATTTTTAAAACATTTCACCAATTTATAGCACTCGTCGCCACAGTTTTGAAAATTACAAAAACAGAATCTCCTGAATGCGATTACATGTATTTTTTTTCATTACCTGCAAATTTAGGGCTTCCAAAAATTTATTGGAAATCCGGGCAGGAGAGGTGGGTCTCTGGGCTTGGACATCCAGGCGGCAGGGGGGGGGGGGGGGGGGGGGGGGGGGGGGCTAGCGGGCCAGGAAATCCTAACATAATCTAAGTAATAACAGGTGCAGTAAGCTACATGCAGTCATAGACTGCCTATTTTTGATTAGGGACGGGCCATTTAATTTTTGTGGGGGGGGGGGGGGGTGGGGGTTGGGCAATTACGAAAAAAAAAAATTCCTGCAGAAGAAATTTAAGAGAAAAAAAATCGTGCACAAGAAAGCACGTTAAAAAAAATTAAAGCATTAATGTAAAAAAAATTCTTGCAAATAGTGATGCTGGAAAAAAAAATTCATGCTCAGAAGAAATTGCCCAACCCCACCAAATTTGATCACATCTCACCTTATTTAAAAGAACTTCACTGGTTACCCGTAGAGTTTCGGATCAAGTTTAAAGTATTATTACCGTAAACACTGCTGCCGCACCCCGAGTTTTGAAGCTCAAATTTTTGGGGAAAAAAAGTTTTTTAAAATGAAAATGCAAGTCAGAGAATTGGCTCCACAAAATATAAGCTAGACTTTGCTTCTATCCATTGAATCATTGCGCATTGAAATAAAGCACAGTTTCAGCAGTTTTCAGCGCAGCTACGTTCGTTCGCGTTCAGCCGCCATTCGTTCTGGCCAAAACAAGCTTGGTAACCGTGCAAATTTCTTGAGACATTTCTTGGCCGCTTAATAGCTTCTTTACAGACTCTTTTCTTGGGTTTGTCCCCGTGTAAAAACCTGTGACTTTTTTCTTTGTTTTTCACCTTTGTGGTCTTGCATTCCCAGTTGACTCTATTGTTTTATACCTTTTGTTTTCTTTCCTTTACGTCACTCGTGAGCTTGGCAGGTTTTTACACCGAGGATGAGCCCTTTTCTTTGGCTTCTTTCGTTTGTCTTCAGTGTTCCTTCATTGCTAAAAGCTTCAAAATGTCTGACAGGTATTTTAAGAATTTGAGGCTAAATTTTACAATTTATAAACACAACACTCACGTTCATGCGTTACATGTTCGATCGTTGCAGATTGTTCAATTTGATTTTTGGTCTCGGAGGCGCTCTGGCTGCACTGTTAGAGAGACAAGAAACTTTTCTACATCACCCAAAGTTCAAGAATTTTTGTTCCATGATATACACCTCTAATAAATAAAATCTTAATTTCGAGACTCAAAAAGTCTGGTCAACTTATATCACCGGAAAGTATGATAACCTTTTGCAGATGTTCAAGCAGATAAGCCGCACCCTCAATCTTGAGCAAAAATTTTAGGCAAAAAAGTGTGGCTTATACACCGGTGTTTACGGTACTTGTTTTCAAGGCATTAAATGGTATGGCTTAACGTTATATTTGTGAAAGGAAAAGAAAAAGGCATCAACCAGAAGTTCTCTGAGATCCAACGACCTTATTTTGCTAGAGGTGCCTCGAACCAAATGCAAGACTTTTGGTGATCGAGCATTTGCCTTTGCTGGTCCATCCAAGTGGAATAAACTTCCATTGTCAATTAGAATGACCCTGAACTTAGATACTTTCAAGAAACAGTTGAAGACATCCTTATTCAAAAAAGCATGACAGTTAGTTATATACCCAGATGTTTATTCATTTTATTTCTTATTTGTTATCACATTAATTATTCATTTTATTTTTATTATTATACTGTTAACTGCACTTTTGTTTTACATTGTAAAGTGCTTTTGAATATCTAATATAAAAAGTGCTATATAAATTGATTATTATTATTGTTATTATTATTATTGATTTGATGAGGTGAAAAGCTCGATCTCTGGAAAAACTTTGAGAGCTGTGGACCTTGCCACTCAGAAAGGTGCTTCCAGTTGGCTTACCGTTTTGCCAATTAGAGATATGAACTTTGATCTAAACAAGAGTGAGTTTCGAGATGCTGTGAAACTCAGGTACGACTGGGAAATTCCTGATATGCCCTCTGTTTGTGTTTGCGGGGACATATTCAATGTGGATCACGCTATGATAAAACGGGGAGGATTTGTCATCCAACGCAATAATGAACTGAGGGATATGGAGGCGCAACTGCTTAGCATGGTGTGTAAAGGCGTTGAAGTTGAACCAGTGTTGCAAAACATCACAGCAGAAGAGTTGAATAGGGGAGCCAACACCGCCCCGGATGCGCAGCTGGATATAGTTGCTAGGGGATTCTGGTAGAGGCAGAGGTCCGCTTTTTTTGACGTGAGGGTATGTCACCCTAATGCGGACTCCTATAGAGACAAGGATCCAGACCAGATATTCAGGCAACACGAAACTGAGAAGAAGCTCCAGTACGCTAGCCGAGTGTTAGAAGTTGAGCAAGCTACATTCACGCCATTAGTTTTCAGTACGACAGGTGGAATGGCGGTGGAATGTAAACGATATCATAGTAGGCTTGCTGAGCTAGTTGCTATAAAGAAAGGTGAAAGCTATGCGACTACCATGTCATGGATCAGGGCGAGAGTGTCCTTTGCACTGCTGAGATCAGCATTACTTTGCCTAAGAGGTTCGCGAGTTTCTAGGAGAGTCAATTTAGAATTGTTTGACATTGACTTTGATATCGAAAAAGGACACGCAAATATTCATTAATAAGGCATTGAGAACACTATTTTTATTTTTTTGTAATTTTCTTTTGTAATTTTTGGTGATTTTTCTTAGTAAGATGAGGTTTTGTTGCATTCATAAGTCAATATAACCAGACATAAGTTATGTTAGGGCACCCAGGACCTAGGTTGCCAAGGATTTACAGTGTTGCCAAGGATTTACAGTGTTGCAGTTGCAGTCGATCAGCCAGATGAGATGTAATATAGGCAATTTTAAAGATTAAAATTATGATTATTATTTTTTTTTATGACAATGATCAGTTTCATTTTAAAAATGTAATGTTGAGGAGTCTTTTATTATACCATTTTAAATGTACATATCTTAGCGTATTAGAACTTTAATGTCTTGTAAATAGTTATTTTAATTGTTAATAAACATCTTGATTATTATTAAAGTTATTATTATTATTTATTATTATTATTATTATTATTATTATTATTATTCTATTCTCTCCAGTTGCCGGATGTTCTACTGGGTAATGTTGATTGTGTCTTAGCCACTCCCCGTAGCTTAGAGACAGTCAACACTTTCCGCAACAAGTGCACAGTTCCAAGAATGGCCGATATTTGTACACTTCCAAGGAAGTCAGGTACATCTAACTTTCCAAACCAGGTCTTTGCACCTTTCGATATGCTTGCAAGAGCACCAATCACGATAGGTACATGTATTATTGTGACTTTCGTGGCTCCATGAATCCTTCTAATTTCAAATGCTAGTTCCTGGTAACTTCTCCTTCTCGGTCCTGGTGATATTCTGGTCTGCTGGCACAGCTATATCAATAAGTGTCCATTTCTGTGCATCTTTATGCACTAGAGTTATATCTGGCCGATTATGCTTCCGCACTTTGTCTGTGTAGATAGTCTTGTCCCAGGTAATCCTCACTTCCCTATTCTCTGCGATCGGCAAGGGTTGATGGTCATACCACTTGTGAGTACACTCTATCCCATACTTCCTGCACATCTCCCAGTGTACCCGCAGGGCTACCTTGTCATGATGCTTCCCTTACTCTCTCTGGGCGAGCTTCTTAAATCCACTGACAATGTGTTGTACTGTTTCAGTGGAATACCCACAGAATTATTATTATTATTATTATTATTATTATTATTATTATTATTATTATTATTATGATATCCTCTTTAACTTTATGCCATATTACAACATAGTAGCCGAGCCCATTCCTTGGGCCTAGGGCTAAAATGAGGTAGAAGTCTACTTGATGGAGAGTGCCTTTCTTGGAATGTGTGATGTTTCTAGTAGTGTAATCTTCTGTAGTTCAGTAATTTTGATGTTACCTGGGATTTGTTTGATGTATTTCTCCGAGCCCTTTTTTATTAGTCCCAGTGCTCCAATCACAACTGGGATCGTTGTGGCCTTCATCCCCCACATTCGTTCAATCTCATTTCGAGGTCTTTATATTTTGACAGCTTTTCAGTAACTTTAACTGAGGTGTTCTTTTCAGTGGGTATGGACATATCAATGAGTAGGCAGCTTTTCTCCTGTTTGTCTTTTATAACAATGTCTGGTCTGTTGGCCTTTATCTCACGATCTGTCTGTATTGGCATATCCCACAAGACTGTGATGTTGTCTTTTTCTGTTACTGTATGGGATTCATGCTCATACCATTTCTCTTCTATGTTTATATTAAGCTCTTTGCAGATGTTCCAATGTAGGTATGTGGCGGCTTTGTCATGTCTGTGTAGATATTCAGTTTTGGCCAGCTCAGGGCACCCTGCCACAACATGATCAATGGTTTCCTGGAATTGAACACAAATCCTGCACATTGGGTCTGTACCATCGTTTAGGATCTTGCTGCGATAGTAATTGGTCTTATGGCCTGGTCTTGGGCACCAATGATAAAGCCCTCCGTTTCGGCCTTACGCCCGCCTGACTTAAGCCATTGATTTGTCATTTGTTGGTCCACATCCTTCTCATATACTCTATTATTATTATTATTATTATTATTATTATGATTATGATTATCATCATCATTATTATTATCAGAGGAGGAGGAGGAGGAGAGGAGTTACGGCATTTTTTGATGTCAGAGTTAGGCACGTCAACTCCAGCTGTTACCAGAGCAAGCCAACATCGGAAGTGTTCAAGGAGCAAGAAGAAGAGAAGAAGCGCAAGTACCAGCAGCGGGTGTTAGATGTAGAAATGGGTTCGTTTACACCTTTAGTGTTTGGAACCAATGGCGGAATAGGAAAGGAGTGTCAGCAGTTCTTAAAGCATCTCGCAGACAAGATAGCTCAGAAAGATACTGAGCCTTATCATTTTGTAATCACTTGGCTCAGGACACAGATTTCGTTTGAACTCTTAAGATCAGTACATGCATGCGTTAGAGGTTCGCGAACGCCGTTTCGTAGCAAGATAGAGCAATCCTTACACTGTAAAATAAATGTAGCTAGTGCGGATATTTAAAAAAAATTAGAAATTTAAAAAAGAGACATTTGAGACATTTCCGTTCGGTATTATCAGCTTGGCATAAATTTCATCAGCTGGAGTATGAAAGTCACAGTAACATTCAGAAACTTGAAAATTGGCTTACATGAATTCTTCGACTTCTTTTGAAAGCAACTTTCCCCTGAAAGACTGGATGTTTTTTCGGGGTCAATTAAATAGAAAGCTTGTGTAATTAGATTTAATAGAACACGTTGAAACTGTCTAATTTGATAAAATATCTGTCTTTCGCATAGCAAAAGTTTTAAGCGAATGGAAGGTATTTTTTCAATTGAAGTTGTAAACTTGAATTGAAAGATGAAGTTATTTTTGGAATTGGAAGTGGCCGTGACTACAAAGCATGACTAATTTGTACATTCACGCTTTTTACAAAAACATGTCTATGGTACGATCAATGCAGTGAGTCGGAAACAATATTTGAACCAAACACGTAAACAGAAAACTGATTTGCGATCATACGGACTAGAAAAACGTTGGTTATGTTTCAGAGTTTTTCCAGTTTTTGCAAGCAATTGCATTCAGATAAACGTGAGAATTTGGGCCATATATTCAATTTGCATGACATTTCAATCAGGTCAAATTACAGCTGTAATTTATCCCACAACACTTGCAGATAACAGACAACGAGTATTAACGTAAGACCTCCGATTTTAGTAGTTTTTCAGTCAAGCGTAATTCAGACTAAATGCATGGGGCTAAACGATCTTTCATGGCGCCACTGTAAAATGCATAAATTAACACAGGAAAAGTGGTGCTTGATGTGGCTTGTTTATAATTCAACACGACATTTGAGACGATGCACTGCGCATGATGAAATTAATTCTCAGAACGGAATAAAAACGAAACTGATAACAAAGCATTTTTGCGTAGTATTGTGGTAGTATAAATATAAAAAATATTTTTCATTGAAGCAAAAATGCCAGGCTCAGCTTTTACCTGTCAAAACCTCACATTTACCAGACAATTGTCCAATGACTGACTGTTATTTGCAGGCTTGCTTTTTATAACTTTGATTCCTTTGGTCAAAATACTCCAAAGTTTCAGTGAAAAAGTCCTGCCGTATTTTGCCATAGGAACAGGGTAAAAATTTGACAGTAATTAGATTTTCAGGCTGAGAAAATTTTTTTTTCAACAGCCGCTTGAACCAGTTCATTAAAATAAACAACAGCACAAGTTTTCGCCAAAATTTTTACCACTCCGTTCTCAAGAAAAATAAGTTGCGGAAATGTTTGCGCCAAAATGTAGTCATTTGATGCAGTTTCCTGCTAGGGAAACAAGTCGAGCTTCCCTCGATCTTCTCCGAAAAAAATTCTTAAGCTTGACTTGTGGGTAAGTCTACAGTCAATGCACCAAGTCTGCAAGAAAATAAGTTTTACTCCGAAGGCATGATATGACCATGTTTGAGGCCCGGGGGCGGGGGGATACTTGCAAATTTTTGGGTGGGGGTGTGCCGCTGGGACTCTGAGACCCTTAACCTATACTAGACCATTTTAGCTGCATTTTGCAACCCTATTCTAGACTAAACACCAAAAAAAAACCCTACCCTATCCTAGACCAAATTTTGAACACTTTCTTTGTTATGCATGGAAAAATTACAAGTGACTTTACCCCTTTGCTTTTCTTCTAGAATGCAAAAAAAATTCCTTTTTGGCTAAACTACAGAATATGGGGCCACTTATTTACATCTCATTGAATAACAAAAGTGCCTATTGTGTTATACAGCGTTCTACAAAGAGTTCCAACACATGTAAATGGGGTGGACTTAAGTGGCCCTGCATTCTGTAATTGAATCTTATGCTTATGTCAAATTTAAGGTGGCTCCATACTGTTTAGCCCTCTCTTCTTTTGCATTCCATTACAGCTAGCCCGATGGTGTGGCTCAAAATCTTTTACTTGAAGCCAGTAAATCTTTTATCAGTCAACAAAGTGGCATCCAAATGATGTCATCATTCATTGCCATGGCAACACAAAAAGAGGTAAAAAAAACGCCATTTTGAACCATTTGAGGCTAATAACTTATAAACTACACAATGAAAGTTTTTGTTTTAGATATATTTTCGTTTAAAGGCCCATCTGCACTTACCGTGAATCATTGTGGGCATTCTAGATTTTCTGAAGCCACGAAATTCAGTTTTGTGTCAGAAAAGTTTGATTCCTAAAAAAATCTGTTTACATCGGGGAATCTATATAGTCTATTAACTTCCAGATCATTTCTTTCAAATATTTAGTTCATATTCAAGGCATTGCATCTTGTTTTTGTCTGTTTTCTTTTATTTTCCATCGTTACTGATATGTTTTCTAAGCAACGCCGCTGAAGGCTCGAAGCCGGCTGTCAAAAGACGAGAACCTTCAGAAGATTTGGCTCAGAAATTCGGTCGTCCGTGGAAAGGAAATTGGTATATTAGATTGCCTACTAGTTAAGGTTTATCTTCAAATCTTTTCACTGTAATTTTTTAGTACATTCGTTTTCCAGATACTGAGTTGACATTTGAATCTTTCCATCGATAACCATGACCATTCGACCAGAACCTGGAGATGTAAACAACAGAAAAAGCTCAAACTTCTCGGCTCGCTGGCGGAGTCGTTTTTGCCAGCAACTATGTGAAATATTCCATGGAAATTGAAGGAGGTTTTCCCCATCCCTAGCCATTCACTTTTTTTCGATTCAAATTTCTGAGGCCGATAAAACGTCCTCCGCCAGCGGAGCTCACTAATTATGCCTGATGCAAATCAGATACGCTGACTGGAGAACAGCCCACAAAATACAAACACTTCTCGGCTCACTGGAGGTTTTGTTTTAAGCGGCATTGACCTTAAACTTTTGGTAAAAATAGCAGGAGGTTTAGTGCATCCCACAACGTGAAAATGTTCTCAATGCGAACTTTCAAAGCGGAGGAAACTGCCTCGGCGACTGGAGTTGCCTGGAGCTACATTATTAAAGGCGGGTTGATCGGCTCCAGACAAAATGCGAGACATGTTATACAGGCTTTTGATATCTAACAGGACCGCTTCTTGGGACTAATAAATTTTAAAATTAATGTCTAACGAAATTTCAAACTCAGTGTTCATTTCTTCCTGGAGGTGAGAGGCAAAAATTTTGCTTCGCGAGAGATCGCATTTATCTTGGTCCAAATCAAAATAAACAATGCACGGTGCATCACGGTAAGTGCAGATGGGCCTTTAATTGCCAAGAGAAACATTTTAACAATTTTTTTAAAAATTCTGTACATAGAATTCAGAGCTACCTTAAATTTATGTAAAAATGACATAACAGTATCTCTGAATTGACGGTCTATTATACCCTGGCAGGCTGGCGGTTTAAGCCATTTTTTAGTGTCGGTTTGCGGGTACATTTCGTATTTATCCGGCGGCTTACGGTCCAGAAATTATCGGCAGTTTCGGTCTCGAGGAAAAAAACAAAGCGGTTTGCGGTCTAGGAAGAACAAACTATGGCGGTTTGCGGACTGTGCAACCCCCTATAATAGACCCTCTGAATCCTATGTACAGATATTTTTCAAAATTGGCACAAATGTATGTTATGTTTATAAGACGAAAATATATAAAAATCAAAAAATACACAGTGCAGTTTTGAAGCTATTAGCCTCAAAAGGTTGAAAATGGGGTCTTTTTGGCCTCTTTTGACGTTACCATGGTAACAAATTTTGATGTCGTAGCCACCTAAATTTTTTTACTGGTATTGGTTAAGTGTTTACAAACCGGTCAGTGTAAAACGCAGACTGCAGACTGGGGGTAAAATGCAGACTGAGAGTAAAATGCAGACTGCAGACTGCAGACCAGGGGTAAAATGCAGACTGAGGGTAAAATAAAATAATAATAATAAAAAACAAGACTTGGGAGTGTTCCTACGCGTACCCATAATTTTTTTTTTTCAAAATCCCGAAAACTCAAACCAAAAGGCGTTTATTCGCCTTAGTCAAACATATTATCAACCTCGAGTTCTTGAACTCCCCATTTTGTTGAACCAAGTTTCCCACAAGCGCCCAAACTAATCGTAATTCTATGAATCTTGCCTTTGTTTAAGTGTCGGCAATTTTGAATTGTGCTTACGCGATTAGGTCTGGGACCAAGTAACTCTTCTTCATATGGCCTTGGAATTGTTCGTAACACAAGGCAAGCAAAACACCACAGCACAACAACAAGGCATGGTAAACTTGTAGGTATCGAGCATAGTTTGTGAAAGACATTCAATCTTTGTACTTGACTTCAATGTGTCAAGAGGTTTGTGAAATGGTATTTGCTGAAAGGTGACAGTGGGCTATCCAAACACGAAAAATTGTAACATTTCGGCGTTCTCAAATAATCGTTACTATGACCATTTTGATAGAGGAGATATCAATTCACAAACCTCTTGATACATTGAAGTCAAGTACAAAGATTGAATGTCTTTCACAAACTATGCTCGATACCTACAAGTTTACCTTGCCTTGTTGTTGTGCTGTCATGTTTTGCTTGCCTTGTGTTACAAAACACAAGATGAAACTTAACTTAGGTGACAGGTCGGATGTACAAGAATTAAGATTGACGACCGGGCTATTTTTCAATTTTAGCAATTCTGAAAAGCAGTATTACCTGACCGTCTGCACAGTACATTTAGACCGTACAAAAGTTCACAAAAACAACCTTTTCTCCATCTAGAATAACTATTACGACTATTTCCCGAATAAAATAGAGTTGTTGCTTGTCAAAAAATGCCCGAGAAACTGATTTGCCAAAATACACAAACATATTTGCAAAAGGCGACGCAAGTATAAAATCTAAGTCTTGTTTTGTTTACATAAAATCACTTTTCAATCTATGAAATTAATGAACAAACACATAAAAATGGACAACACAATCTTCTTTCGAAAAATTTTATTGAAATCTCAATTAGTTTATGTTTAGAAGCAAAATGCATACAATTTACAGCGCATCGAGGCCAAGCCGTGTCTTCGATGAAATTCAAGAAATTAAAATACAACTGAATTTACTGAGCTACACGTTTATAAACAATTCTCCAAAATTAACGAGAACACAAACAAAATGTCAATCACAGATTGATATCAAGATAAATTCCCATCGAAAAATGTAATTTGTTTTACCTTTAAGTCCCTCTGGCGACTACTGTACTTGGAAATTCTTTAAACCTCCGCTTTGGTGCTGAAATCTGTAAAACGAATCCATCTCTTCGCATTGCTAAAAATGTATATAGTTCCTCGAAGCAAGATTTTATCCCTGAAAGCTCTTCTTTTTCCACTAAAGCGGCTTCTGAGTATCCCTTAATTAGTATCTCTGTCTTGAGTAGCAAACCGCGAAAAACTGCAGGGAAATAACTTTAATTCTCCGCTAAACACAACAAAGCAACTAAAGTGTTTACTGAGCTCACGGCTGTGTGGCCTGGCGAAAAACAAAGCCTTGCTTTCAAGATCCCGGATGTTGTTCCAACACGGCCGCGGGCAGGCACACACGCGCCCGCGAAACATTCCGCTAGCCATGACCATGAAAAATGACGGGCATAGGTTCTATGAGTATGGTGCTTCGCTGGGCCTTCGGCCTGCGGGCTCCACTATGAACGCTGAAAGAGTTACACGGTCCCAGACCTAATCGCGTAAGCACAATTCAAAATGGCTGACACATAAACAAAGGTATTAAGATGCAAAGAATTGCGATTAGTTTGGGTGCTTGTGGGAAAATGGGGAGTTCAAGAACTCGAGGTTGATAATATGTTTGACTAAGGCGAATAAACGCCTTTTGGTTTGAGTTTTCAGGATTTTGAAAAAAAAAATTATGGGTACGCTTAGGAACACTCCCAAGTCTTGTTTTTTATTATTAATATTTTATTTTACCCTCAGTCTGCATTTTACCCCTGGTTTGCAGTGTCTGCAGTCTGCAGTCTGCAGTCTGCGTTTTACACTGACCGGTTTACAAACTTGCACTTAACGTTTTCTCTTAACTTTACTAGTGTAGCTGTGATTGAATATCATAGATGTATCATGATGGGAATGTTTAAACTATTAGGAGCCACGTTAATAAATTAGGTTATACCAACTTTTACAATAGCCAGCTTGTTATCAGCTTAATTTAAAACTTACCTCGGCTCTTGAACGGCAAGTTGGACAATCTATCTTGAACACCTGCTCCAGCTCGAGTCAACAGTCCTTGCAGACATCGTTTGCAGAAGGAGTGAAGACAGGGCAGAACTTTAGGTTCCGTGTACTGCTCAAGACACACTGCGCATTCCAAATGCTTCCCTAAGCTGTCCGCCAAAGATGTCGCTTTTGCCATCGCTTTCTTTGTTTGCTTTGCGTTTAAAGCGAATAAAAAAAGAATCAAACAACTCTGTACCGTCGCAGTAATATGAAGTCTTCAAATTTAAAACAAAGTACCGTTTTATAGCTTTAAAAATTGAGGAGTATGCACACATACGACCAGAAGTTTAGACAATTCCAATTTCCTAGAAAAATAGTCACGTGTCTATATGAATGACAGTTTCGAGAGGCGAGGGTGTGCCTACCGGGGGGGGGGGGGGGGCTGAATGCGGTCTACTGACAACTGACAAATGGCTAAAATTTTAACTGACAACTGACAAATAATCTAAAATTTAACTGACAACCACAGGCTTACCACGCTACATACGTGATGTATGCGACAGCTTGTGTATACAGAGAAATGTATGGGAAAATCACGGATTCTCTAAAATTGGGTAAATAACTATCTATTTTGAAATAAAGTTTACCTACCTCAAATGTGTCGTTTACTTGTGTCTTGTACCGAATTTGAAGCCTTTCCGACGCCATTTAGCGAAGTTATTCGAAGTCGTTTTTTCCCCTTCTATTGCATACACAAGCTGTCGCATACATCACGTATGTAGTTTGGGAAGCCTGTGTGACAACTGACATTTATACTCGATTTTACTGACGCCTGATAAAAGGCTAAAGACCATGATATTATTTTTATTAGCGTTTTTAGACGTTTATTATACTAAATCACCACGCTTGAGTTGTATGTTAATAACTCTAACTGTATTAATCATTTACAATTTAGCGGATTCTAACATAACTGTTCCTGGAACTGTTACATGATCCTCAATTTACTGTGGCCACGCGCTTTAGAAGGAACGATTTCTGTCATGTCTGTTCGTGGCGTTATCAAAGCGATTTATGGGCTTTTACCGTATAGATTCCGATACAGCGTTCGAACGTCATCGAAGCCGCATACCCATCAACAATGATCTGCAGACGGTAGAGTCATTGAAGAGACATCCGCCTGATAGAATTTCTGGACTTGAAGGAACTGGCAACGGATGAACAGTGGCGTCTAGAGTTGCCAAGCACGCTGGCGGAGGAAACAAGCAGCGAAATAAACGGTATTTGGTGTATTTATATTGGGCCATTCCATTTAATATCCGCACCCTTCCCCCCCCCCCCCCCCCCCCCCCTATTGAGGGGTTATT
>JAJGOT010000120.1:1645000-1647500 GCA_022457155.1 Cladopsammia gracilis | reverse complement strand
ATTCATAAGTTACGCTTTTCAAAGAGAAAGTGTCAAATATATGAATTCATGAAGAATTAGATGGCTTTGAATTCCAATACAAATCTTTGAATTTCCCGCCATCTCGCCCTGATTACCCATGATGCAACTTAGAGCGTGAACTCCTCTATGAGTGTTTGGTATTTAATAAATTGTATTTTTTAGCTATAAAGGGGTCAACTAACGTTTAAGGTTCGCATTTAATTATTAACAGCCATTTAACTGACAACTGACAAATGGCCCAAAATTTTACCGACAACAAAATTATAACTGATAACTGACATTTGCATCCCCCCCCCCTCCCTCCCTCCCCAACCAGACCCTCACTTAATTTCGCGCGAAAATCTTCTAGCATTGATTAGTTTTTGCAAAACCACTTGTAGAACGGTTTTACAGTTGTAATCATTTATAGTGCTAGCCCCTGAAGAAGCTATGTTTTGCAAAGCGAAATATTGGGCACAATTATATTCCACTTTTATTTTATTTTATTTGCTTCTGCTTCAATTCTGCTTCTGTTTTTCTCACGGCCTTAACATTCGCGAAGAAATATACTAATTATTCACTTTTGTATTAGTTTCCTTTCATTGTTTTTTGCTATTTTTATTTCTATCTATCATCGTTATTTTTCTAGGCGTAGCCCTACGTATTTCCGCTGTTACGTATACATGTCAACCATATATAAAAAGCCATTGTAAATTTTACCCCATTGTACCTTTTAAATTTGTATCTACGTTGTATTGATCCTTGCTTTTTTTAGTCTGTTTTTCTGCCGTAGGGATCAGTTTGCCGTTTCTTTTATACAAAGAATATGTTGCTTTTTTTTCCAAACAATTTTATGGGAAAACTCCACCATCCTGGTATATAGTTTTGTACTCCGAGTTCAAAATCAGTCACTTTTAATAGGTCGAATTTCCCATTGGTTAATTATTAACCAGCCCCTTAAGTTGAAATAAGGCGGCCTGTTATAAGCACAATAACTTTTCACCAAATGGTCGGATGCCAATGGAGTCAACTTTACTTTGGATCTAAACCTCGGAAAACAATGCGTTCTTATTTTTTCGGGCGGGGGGTGGGGGGGGGGGGGGCATTAATGTGAAAAATACAAAATAACAATAGCACAAAGGTTTAATTGCTACAGTACAGGTTTTTTAGGTTAACCTCCTACGGATGCTCCTGAAAATATCAGAAAATTTGGTTAGAGATACCTTGCATACAAGTTTCTCAATCCGTGAATTTGTGTTATTTGAGTCTTAAAGTTAAGACGATGGTTTCTAGATCAATTATAGTCGGGGGAGGGGGGGGGGGGGGGTGATGACATTCATTAAGCACGTTTTATGAGCATTAAACTAATGTAAACAATAGTTGCTAGGGCCGTTGCTATGAGAATATTATATACCACTATTCACTTATCTTGTTCACTTGTTTAATGCTGCAAATTTAGTGAAATTCGTTCAAAATGGTATTCTCAGGTGTTTCAAGATTACAATTTTGCCATTTTCATAAAAACGACAGCATTTGCAAACCTTGACAGCCGTAAGTTGGCGAGGATCAACGCCGTGTGGGGAGAAAATGGGAAAATTTTAAACTTCCTACTTTTATTTTTTAATTGGAAGACAAATTATCTAACCAAAAAAAATTAGGGGTCACCGACCATCCAAGTGAGTTAAATCAGGAGCCCCTCCTACATGGTTAAAATCTAAGCAAAGGTAACGCAACGCCTACCAGTCCTATCCGATTAGATTTCTTCGAAAACACGCGCGCTCGTGCATGACGTACATGAATTGCATGCGCAGTAAGGATGCGTATAAACAATAACCGCGTATCCTGAAATGTAAAATGTGCAAGCTACATGTTTTTTCTAGCTTGGAAATATTACATTGCGTAAAGGATAAATATTTTCACATAGGATCTATGTGAAGACCTATTACATGTCATCTCCTGGGCCATTTGTCGGGCATTTGTCATTTGTAATTTTCTCTTCGGACAACTGCAAAAGCCTCATGGCCCACGGTACGGTGGGGCCAGCCGATGTGTATATGTGTTCAAAAGCCCCACGGTGGGGCTTAGAAATATGTGGAAAAAAAGTTAATAATTGTTTTATTATGCATATTCCTGAGCTGCACTTGTAAAGACAAGAGCGCGCACTTCTGCATGCATAAAACTATTGTCTGTAGGTATGACGTCACTTCTGCATGCATAAAACTATTGGCTGTAGGTATGACGTAACAGAAACAGCAAGCAATAATTAGCTGCGTGCTTATAGCCAATCAAAATCGAGCTAGTGACACCAATGTATAATAATCTCATTTACAAGCAGGGCAATTATAATTAATGACTTTAACAATATTTTAATACGTGTTTTTAAAAAATTCACAACATAAAAAACAACAGAACTTTTAGTATCACTAGACCTTGAAAAGACATAATACAGTATATCGCATTATAAATGTCCTTTATTATTTAAGGAAAACAAAAACAAGGA